>VMDO01004418.1:0-125971 GCA_007922755.1 Pedetes capensis
TGTGTGTGTGTGTGTGTGTGTGGTACTAGGGATTGAAGGCAGGATCTTGCACATGCTAAGCAAATGCTCCCTCACTGAGTCACATTCCCAGCCGCTTATTTATTTATTTTTAACTCTTCAGACGTAGTCTTGCCAGGTTGTGTAGTCTGCCTATTTCCTTGGTCTGTCAAAGAGCCAGGATTATAGGCATGCACTATGGTATCTGGCTAATATCAATAGTTTTAAGATAGAAAAATCCTCATAATCATGTGTCTTTTAGCTGAATTCTTACCTTTTCCTCAAATAGAAAAACACCACCAACATGTTTCCTAAGGTACAACTGGATTTTAACCTTGTTTTTCCCTCTGTCTGTATGGCTGCCGCAGAGACGCTGCCAGTGGAAGTAGGAAATATGCCTCCTGCATGCGGTTCCTTAGTTGAACACAAAGTGCTGCTTTTGGAGCAAGTGCTCTAAGACTAATCTGCCTCCTATCATCGTAGCTCTCCAAAATAGCAGCTATAGAACGTGTTTAAATTCCACTGGAAGCTGACATAAGCAATAATTACACCTCTAGCTAAATTTTGTTCTTTACTATGGCAAAGAAAAGCAAAAATTTCAACCATTTAGGGACAACTTAAGTACTTACCTTCTCACTTTCTGTATCCAGAGCTGATGTTGCTTCATCCAAAAGCAAAATATGAGGCTGTCTAATGAGAGCACGAGCTATGGCAATGCGCTGTTTCTGGCCACCAGAGAGCTGAGTTCCTTTGTCTCCCACTCTGGTGTTGTATTTCTGTAAATAGGATACTGTTATTATGAAAGTAGAACTGATAACAAAGTTCAGATACAGAGTTTGCTTGCAGAAAATAGGGTAATTTTCTGATAGGTTAAGTAAGAAAATTTAGGTTCAGAATTAAACAAGCAGAAAAAAAAAAAAAAACCCTGTCAAGATGGTATATTTAATCTCTCCTTTGGAAAACAGATATTAGGACCTTAAGATCAAATGCCTCAATGTAAATAAGCTACACTGTTTATGAGTAAAAATATTGTTGCAATACAATTATCTTCCATCTTCAGGTTTCATTTAATTTGGGACAAAGAATGGTAGGAGAAAAGCAATTTGATTTGAACAGCTATACATAATAATCAATGCTCATCTTATTTAAAATCAGCAGGTGACACCTTCTGCATGACTTTAAAGCAAAGAGAGAAAATTCTTGGGATATTTGCCTTTTGATATCTGTTCTTATGAAACTAACTCCAACAAATAATTTTAATTGATGCTAAGGAATTCCAGTTTGATATCTAACTTTGAAAATTGAACTATGCTTTAAAAATTCTTTTGTTTTTTGAGTTCTTCCAAAATTCTTCCCATATTGTTTCCTACAATAGGTAATTGTCACAAACTATTGAAAATGATGATAGGAACAGGAGTTAGAGGGTAGGTGTAGGAGAGTAGAAGTGGGATGTGGTAGCTTGTATAACTAGGAGACAGTACTTTCTTATTATTTTCAGGGCCTTGTTAGGCTAAAATTGTTAAACTGTGGGCTCTGATTTTTTACCTAGAATTTGACTGTAAAATCTGTAAGGTTTCCATTTTTATTTGCTGCATCTGGCAACCCTGTTATGTAGTGCTCAGAACAAGGTCCTCCCTTGTAGATGGAGTGAGAAGACTACTCCTAGGGAAATCTGGGCCATACTTTGGCATGGGCTCCATCCCCAAACTGTGGGTGCCTCTGAAGCCAGAGAAATGAAGTGTGTCTCATGATGGTGCAGTGGTCACCAGACTGAAATGAAAAAGTAGTGATCCTGGTGGGGCAGAAAAGAACAGCACTGTGACCCTGTAGGAAGAAGGATACTAGACAACACTTGGCAGGGTAGACTTAATCCTAATACTAACCACTCAGGGTAAGAAGTAGATCATTAGATAACAGGACTTAATGTGCTCGTCTAGACATTGAAGAGAATCATGATGTCTGTAGGGGTGCCCTGAGGGAAAGATAGATCAAGAGTCCAGGAAGGTAGTGTCCCTGTGGAAGACAAACACCAGAGGGGCAGAATACACTTAAAGAGTTAGATATCAGGTACTCTCTCTGTGTATTGTATCCTGCATCAATACCCCCTGGCTATAAAATTATAGACTGCTAGACTTGAGGACCAAAATTCCTTATTCAGCAGAGCTTGGCATGGTGTTGGGTAGTGTTTCGTTCTGTTGACATAGGGTCTCTATGAATTGGACCTGACTTGATGGCACCTAATAACAACAAAAAAACAACAAAAAAAGTTTAGGGCCTGAAAATCTGCATTTCAAACAACTTCCCAGGTGATATTAATCTATGTTCAAACTTTGAGAACCACTGATTTCTCATTAGTGAATAGGACAGGATTTTGTACTTTAAATGTTGAGCCAGTTGTCCATGGTAAGATTAATGTGTTAAAGGAGATGAGGGGACAGAGACTGCTCTGTGGGGTCTGTGCTTCGGATTATCAGTTATCTGCAGAGGAGCCTATGGAAAACGGAAATCTTGGAAAGAGTTAGGCCTACCTGGTGTTGCTATCCTTTTTTATGAAGAAATTGCCTTGATGCTAGTTTGAGGCTACCAGGCCTTACTCTATAAGGGTTACTTCCTTGTAAATAAAGACCATAACTAATGATAATGCAAGAGGGTAGATTAGCTAGGTCAATATGCAATTCAAAAATAGAACCTAACAGGGCTTAAGAGAGGATGGGAGGTTCAATGTACCTTATGGGAGGAATTGAGAGGACATCAGGACAGCAGCCCAGAAAAGATTTTAATAATTAGCCCTATGTTATAAATGGAGCTTGTGGCCCAGGAAAGATAATTAGAGAGTATACAACCATGACTGTTCTCATGGCTCAGCCCTATTCACAGAGACATGGGCTCCACTCTCTTAGCCTCTCCTAACTCCACAGAGTAAGGCCTGAACCTTGGAGGAGAGCTATGAGGTGGCAGAAAGAAGAGAAATGGAGGAAGGGAATGGGGAAGCCTGGTCACACCTGCTTCATTAGCAGGATCAGAAGCAGCAGAGCCACAGGTTGTGACCCAGATGATGCCTGAAGGTTCTGGACATGGACTTAGAGGGAAAAAACCTTCCAGACACTGTATTTGCCCCTAGGTCTGGAGGCAGGAGAACTCTTCCAGTTCCCTTTTCCCCCAGAAAGTACTCTCTTATACCTGAATGAGTCTAACATTTTTGTCCCTTCTTCATGAGGATAGTCAGGTGATCAGGTAAACATAGCATCTGACAAGAATTGGAAGTATTGCCAGATATGTGAACACAGGTGGGGTGTTTTGGTTGCTAATTTATCTTCACATTTGGAAACCGGCCTTTAGAAATCAAGTGATAGGCCTGGGGGTGTAGCTCAGTGGTAGGATGCTTGCCTGGCATGCAGGAGGCCTGGGGTTAGACTCTTCGCCCAGAAAAACAAACAAACAACACACACACACACACACACACTCAATCAAATGACAGGCCAGAGCTGCTAAACACTCCTCCTCTCACTTCTGGCAGAGACTTACATCAGGCAGCGACTCGATGAAGTGGTGTATGTTGGCCTCCTTGGCTGCCCTGATGATCTCCTCCTGGGACACCACCCGGCTGTTGTCTCCATAGGCAATGTTCTCCCCAATGCTGCAGTCAAACAGGATGGGCTCCTGGGACACGATCCCCAGGTGTGCTCGGAGCCACTGGACATTCAGCTGCTTTATCTCTTTGCCATCCAGAAGCTGAAAACAAGAGTTCACAGACCAACTTCAAGACCAGCACACTTTGGACTCAGCAAAACTAATAGCATTATTTCATTGTTTAAAACTGTTCAGTTACTGTGAGGTTAAAGTGTTTTTTTTTTTTACTTTGGATCATCAAGGTTAATCCACTGAGGATATAATTGTACACTTTGAGGAAATATGTTTCTCATGTTTTAACCTTAGTTTCTTATTTATGCACTGCTAGGCAGAATATGGTCCCTCTTCCCTAAAGATGTCCATGTCCTAATCCTTGGAAATTGTGAATGTATTATGTCACATGTCACACAGACTAAAGTAGCAGGTGGATTTAAGGATGCAAATCAGGTAATCTTAAAGTAAAATGATTATCCTGGATTATCTTGGTGAGCCCAATGTAATCGTAAGCCTTCTTAACTGTGGAAGAGGGAGACAGGAGAGAGAATATCAGACTTGTGTGATATGAGACTTGGTGAGCCACCACCAGCTTTGAAAATGGAAGAAAGAGCCATGCACTAGAAAAGGCAGGAAAACAGATTGTCCCTTGGAGCCCCCAGAAGGAATACAGCTATGCTGACACTTTGATTTTAGCCTATTGAGACCACTTTTAGATTTCTAACCTCCATAGCTGCAAGATAATTAATTTGTATCATTTTAAGCCACTAAATTTGTGGTAACCAATTATATAGCAGCCACAAAACCCTAATACAATGCCTCATTCTCTTCATTATTTTTCACAGAAAAAGTAGACAGTATCAAAGTGGAGATAACTAACAACCATGATCCCCAGGATTCTGATCTGACTTCAATTGGAAGAATCAGATGCAGTGGCTAAATGGAACAGAACTGAGCAGGGTGGGTATTTTATGTATCTCTCTGTAGTTGTTGATCTTTGTAAAGAGAATCAATTTTATGACTTACTTTTCTTGTGGACAAAATGAGAATGACAATTCATAAAATCCCAGAATTGAGGATTAAACAAGATCACATATACCCCACATAGCACAGGACTATAGCACTCATAACATACAGCACAGGACTAGGTATAGCATACATAAAGTCTGAATGATCCCAGTAAGTTTTAATGAATTTGTTTGTAACACTGAATATGACAACACTCATCTCTGTACGCCTGTAGCGGTAGCCCTGTGGCATCCGATCCCGTCAGATCTCGGAAGCTAAGCAGGGTCAGGCCTGGTTAGTTCCTGGATGGGAGACTGCCTGGAAACACCAGAAGCTGTAGGCTTGGGAGAAGGACCTGGAAACCCCCTCCCAAAAATCAATCTGCCATTGAAAACCCTATGAACATCAGAGAAGCACTGACAATAGTGTTTCCCCTGTTGTACAGAGGGTCGCTATGAGTCGGATACCGACTCGACGGCACCTAACAACAACAACAACAACATCTCTGTACAATACACTAGATTTGCAAACTATTTACAATCTGTGTTGGCTAAAGAGTCCTGTCTTTAGGAAAAATATGGTAAGAAGTGCAGAAAGTAAAACAGATCAAAGCACAACTGCTTTGGCTTAAGCATGGCAGCGGTCTCAGGGAAGACCAAGGGGATTCTGGGGAATCTGTGAAAATTGCTCATGAGATCCTGGCCTAACTAAAAGCAAAGCTAGGAAAGTAAAACTTGGTAAGGAATAGTTTAAGGCTAAATTAAAATTAGTTACATTTATTGTAGGTTTTTAAAGCTATGGCCTTCTTTTTATCAGCACAAATAATTAAATGTTAAATATATATTATTCTATTTATGTTGTATATATACTCTGAAATGCTAAAAATAAAATCAAGAATTGAAAATATTATAGGTTCTGTGATAAGCATGTCTCATATTCTCTTGCTTAATCTTCACAAATCTTCACAATAATAACTCTTATGATTTTCCAACAACTGTGATTTTCAAATCCATTTTAGAGACAAAGAAATGGGCAACGTTAAGTGACATCAACAAAGACACAGTAATTGAGGGAACTAGGATTATATCTAAACAGTATAGGTTGGATTGGTAATATGAGTGTCTCCTAATTGAAAGATATTTTCTATCCTTCCTTAAAAAGGGAATGCCCCCATTTGGCCCAGACATGAACTATGTTGTAAGGAGACCATAAGGGGCTTCTAACTGTCTCCTAAAGGAAATGGGTGGCCCTAGCTGTGGTGCATGGGAGGGACAGGAAAAGAGAGAAAGGCAAGGTCAGGACAAGACTCAAGGAGCTCTGGACTGTGAATCCAATTTGCACAAGATTCTAATTCACATCTGATTTTGTGGGCCTCTGAAACTGTTGAAAGGATGCAGATTAGCTTCGAGAATATATGGCATTCACTTTAGTACTGAGTTTTGAAACCCAAGTTTGATTTTCCTTAAATAGAATTCCTAAATTGTACAACATTCAGGTCACATAAACTTGGATCCTACCTCCTTCAGAATCTTGGAACTTAATACTTCAAAACTCTTCACAATTAAGCCTAAACTTCCCTTCAAATCTACCAGTTGATAGTTCCCAAACTAGCAGTGGCATCAGAATCACAAAGTTATGAATATAAAAGACCAGGCATGGCCTACTTGAATACCATGGGGGCTGTGCTCTTTACTAGCTCTCTAGGCCATTCTTATACACATTGAAGTTCAAGAACCACCCCTCCAAGGCAGAGTTTCTCAAAGTATGACTCAAGGTCCACTGGTGGTCATGACAAGTTCTTGATCTCAGGGTGGTCTTCTGAGTTAAGTCATTTCTTCAAATCTTATGATCAAATGATGCTCAAATATACTGATTCATTCTTACATGGCAGCAACAACTAATTTGTACTTGCCTACTAAATGAATTATTAAGGGTTACTCATTGATGCTAATAAATAAAACTTGGTACATTTATATGAGTTTATTGGGTACACCCCTGCTTAGAAGTCTGGCTGCTATGCACCACTTGGCAGTACTTCTAAGCTCTAGTGCAAATGCACAGGAGCAGATAAGGGATATTCCTGCAATAAATGAGAATGCTTTGTTTTCAATGCAATACCACAGTGTTGTCTTGAGATGGTTATTGTCTATGCACTCAGCTTTGACTTCCATATTGTTCTTTGTCTGGTCTTCCATTTATGAATGGACTAGAAGGGTAAAAACTCTCCAAGGCTCCCTTGATTCTATGAGTAAGTAAGGTTTTATCAATGAAAGGCACTGTGTAAAATCTGAGAGGCAGATGCCACTTCTCCATTAGCAGTGGTACTAATCCAGCAAGAGTTATGGCAGATAGTTTTCTGCAACAGCCAGACTCTGGTCTTATGTCTCTAGGTTTGGAACATTTATGAAGTAGGCATAATTTTGTCCAACTTCCTGTTTATAGGATCATAGCTACAGTGTTCCAATGTGGAAACCTGGGAGCAGGCTTTCTTACTTCCTTTCCTCTCTTCTAGCTCTTTCAAAGAATATGCACTTAATTCCCTTTATTAAATACTAATCTACTTGAAATACCTAGGGTGATTTGTTTTTTATTAGTAATTTTTTAATGTACAATTTTATGAGTTTCATTATGACATTTCCATATATACATTTCATTGTATATTGCTCATGTACCTTCCCTCTTACCCTCCCATAACCCTCTTCCCCAACCCCACCCCACCCACCAATGGTCTCCTTTCTACTTGTATGTCTTTTTGTGAGAATATTTATCTATACACATGCATCCCGATTTTGATATAAATCCAAGCTTTTTTTTATAGTGATCACCTTTTTACATTCTCAGCAGTATTATATGAGTAATCTAGTCTGTTTGCACTACTGCCAGCATTTGGTATTATTACTATTTTTTATTTTAGCTACTCTAGTAGGTTTTAATTTTTTTTAATCTTCCCCTATTTTTCCAACACACTCATAAAGTTGTGCTGTTTACATTGAGTTTGACCTCTCCCCCTTCATTCTTCCACATTGACCCTCTCCCCCTCCCGTCTTCTCCAATCTTTGCTTCCCTCTGCTAGATCCCGCCTTCCTTCTTTCCACTCCTTAAATTGTCCCTTCAATGCTAAGTTTAATTGTGCATTTTTTATGTTTAAATTTATGTACAGGATTTTTTCCTTCCTTTGATTCAGCACCCAGACATAACTGAAAACGTGGTATTTCTCTTTTTGGGCTTGTATTCATTCACTTAAGATGATGTTCTCCAATTCCATCCATTTTGCTGCAAATGACATTATTTCATTTTTTCAAATTGCTGAGTAGTATTCCATTGTGTACATGTACCATAATTTTTTTATCCATTCTTCGGTAGGTAGGCACTTTGGTTGGTTCCATATCCTTGCTATTGTGAAAAGTGCTGCATTGAACATGGAGATGCAGGTGTCTCTGTGGTATGATGACTTACCTCCCTTTGGGTATATTCCCAATAGTGGTATAACTGGGTCATATGGTAGATCTATTTTTCGTTTTCTGAGGTACCTCCATATTGATTTCCAAAGTGATTGAACCAATTTACAACCCCACCAGCAGTGTAAAGAGGGTTCCCTTTTCTCCACAACCTCGCCAGCATTTGTTGTTATTTATTGATCTTGGCCATTCTTACTGGAGTAAGGTAAAATCTCAGATTTGTTTTGATTTGCATTTCCCTAATGGCTAGGGATACTGACTATTTTATCATGTGTTTCATGGCCTTATGAACTTCTTCATTTGAGAACTGTCTGTTTAGTTCCTTTGCCCACTTGTGTATTGGATTATTTGTTGTCTTGGGAGTTGCTTTCTTGAGTTCCTTGTAAATTCTGGAAATTAGTCCTCTGTCAGATATGGGGAATGAGAAGATTTTCTCCCATTCAGTGGGGTCTTCTTTAACTCTGATGATTATTTCCTTTGCTGTACAGAAGCTTTTTAATTTCATGTAATCCCATTTATCTATTCTTATTGCAATTTCCTGAGCAAACTGGAGTCTTATTGAGGAAATGCTTTCCTATGCCTACATTTTGGAGTATATTCCCTATCTTTTCTTCTAGTAATTTTAAGGTTTCTGGTTTTGTGTTGAGGTCTTTTATCCATTTTGACTTAACTCTCATGCATATTAAGAGGTGTGGGTCTGTTTTCATTTTTCTGCAAGTGGAAATCCAAGTATCCCCAGCACCATTTGTTGAAAAGGCTATCCTTTCTCCCATTTGCCTGCTTTGCTCCTTTGTCAAAAATCAAGTGGCTATAGATGCCTTAGTGTATCTCTGGGTCCTCAGTTTTGTTCCACTGGTCTTCAGGCCTATTTTTGTGCCAGTACCAACCTGTTTTTGCTACTACAGCCCTGTAGTATAGTTTAAAGTTAAGGATTGTGATCCCAACTGCACTAGTTTTGGAGCTTAAGAGTATTTTGGCTATACATGGTGTTTTGTGTTTCTATAGGAATTTTTGGATTATTTTTTCTATTTTTGTAAAATCTGTCATCGGAATTTTAATTGGGATTGCATTAAATCTGTAGATTGCTTTTGGCAGTACAGCCATTTTTACATTATTGATTCTCCCAATCCATGAGCAGGGGAGGTCCTTCCACCTTCTAGTATCCCCTGCAATTTCTTTCTTTAATATTTTGAAGTTTTCCTTGTAGAGATCTGCAGGATCTTTGGTTAGATTGATTCCTAAGTATTTAAGTTTTGGGTGGGCTATTGTGAAAGGGATTGTAGCCTTAATTTTCTTTTCTTCAATTTGTTTCTTATACTTAACTTAAATGATATTGCCCATGTTTTCAATTATGGTCTGCTTGTGTTTTTGTACTCAAGAATAATCTTTAATTATTCTCTTCTTATATAGTTATTTTACTGTTTACTATTGCTTTCAACTCACACTTTGGTTATCACCAAGTGTGTTTTTCTGCTGGAAAGTGATTATGAACATATTAAGGGGGCTTGAGATTTCTAAATCCTTCATAGGCTATAGTCAGAAATGTTTGGGAATCACTACTCTTGCTAAATTCCCCATTTCAGACAGACTGGCCTACTTGGTATGCTGGGATTGAATTATCTGTCAGCCACAGCCTATATTGTCTCTTGCACTGGATGATATCTCAACTACTGGCCAATATCTGAATTCTATTTACCCCTTAAGAACCAACTCTAGTCCTCACTTCTTTAATCTAATACATGGAAATATATGCCCCATCTCCTTGGTTAAAGTCTTCCAGTGGGGAGATACTAAATCTTACAAATCTTCACAGCACAACATTTAATATACTGCTTAATAAATTTTTGTTGAAGTCTAATCAGAGTCTGAGAGCTGAAATATTTTCCTCTCATTGTTTCTAATGTCAGTGAGGATTTCATTTAGAGTCTCATGTTGAAACTAACCAAAAAATTGAAGCACAAAAATCTGGGTTTTCAGAAAATATAAAACAAAGCAGTAAAAATAAGGAACAAAGCTTTTCTCACTATCAAAGAATAGACTGTGTAAAGCAATGACTGCTTTTGAATAAGGAAATTTTCTGAGTAAGAAAACATGGGAAGTAAAGAAGAGCCTTGAGCAACAGGTTGAAAAATTGTCTTTCAGCTGGGCACACTGGCACAGCTGAAATCCCAGCAACTCAAGAGGTAGAGGCAGAGGCAGAAGGATTACAAATTCTAGGCCAAAGGCAGTCTGGATAACAGTAAAACCCTGTCTCAAGATAAAAAAAGGAGCAGTGGGGAGGTGGGGTGCACCTCAGTGACAGAGCACTTGCAACGTATGCACAAGGCTCTGGGTTCAATCCCCCAGTCACACACACACACACACACACACACACACACACACACACACACAATAAATAAATAAATAAAAATAAAAATAAAAAATTTGAGAAATAAATAAAGAAAAAGAAAAATTCTCTTTTCTTTTCAATCATTACTGCAACTGCTGTCCATATGGAGCTGGTAGGGTACCAGTCTGTTGGTCAGTGCCCATGCTACTGCAGTTGTCAAACATTTTGAATATCACTTCTGTTGTTGTTGTTGTTAGGTGCCGTCAAGTCGGGATCCGACTCACAGCAACCCTCATAGGGTTTTCAATGGCTGACTGTTTCGGGATTGCCTTGGGAGTGGATTGCCAGGCCATTCTCCCATTTTTGCGGTACTGGGAATTGAACTCGGGACCTCAGAGACTGCAGTGCAGCACTCTACCAACTGAGCTAAATCCCTATCACTTCTAAGTACAACTAATAACTGTCTACAAAATGGAACTTTCTTGCTCTAAATTCTGTTCTTTCCTAGTTGAGTATTTTCCTATTCTGCATTTTAATTATTTGAATTCACTAGTCTCTTCAAGACTAATACATGCCCAGCACCTAAACAGTCCCTAACAGGTACTCCAAATCTGGCTGAATGGATAATTCTGATTCTTCACTTATCCTTTTAATTTAGAAGACAAAAGGGCATTTATCCATAGTCTTTTTATTTACTTTCTAAATACGTACATCTAAATGGTTTTGTTTTTTTTCTAGAAAAATATATTAATGGACACTTTCTACCACTGGCATTGTCTCATCCTCAGCCATAAAAGTGCTCCAGATTCCCCTTCCTAAACACGTTTCCTGGACTCTGTCTCCCCATCCAATGCTGTTCTTACCTAGAGCCTCTTCCACCATTGATCTTGATAGTCCACAACCCACCTAAAGCTCCATGTTCCCTCCTGACCATCCTTCAGCCAGACTGAACTGCTTTCTACCGCCACTATGTCACTGACAGGGTAAAATCTGAGAAATATTCCAGTAATTGCCAGATCCTCCCAGTCCTCAATTTACATATTCCCTCCATATCATGTGACTTCCTGTTCTCCTTAAAACAACCCCCCCATCCTTGCTCTTCACCTTTCCTGTGTCTCCCAGAAAGCTCCTCCATCTTTCTGGCTACTTATGATTTGCTGGCTCTTCTCAGGTTGGCTGAAATCTAACCATGGCCAGGGAGATAGGTGGTGAGAAGGCAGCTCCACAGGAGGGCAGAGGGGCAGTGCTGAAGGGGAGGTGGGGAGGAAGCTGGGCAGGGGCGCAGCTGGGACACTGAACCTAGGCTGTCCCACTTTGTCTCAGAGGGGCTGTTGTTTAAAGGTTGGAAAACCATAGCTTATCACTGAGCATCAAACACATCCAGGCATTTAGATAATGAAAACCCTGAAATGATCTGACTACGCATGTGCTCACCACTGTCCCAGCCAATGGGTCGTAGAAGCGCTCAAGGAGCTGCACCACTGTGCTCTTCCCACAGCCACTGCTGCCCACCAGGGCCAGCGTCTGGCCCTTCTTCACCTCGAGGCTCAGCCCTTGAAGCACTGGGATGTCAGGTCGGGTTGGATAGTTGAATACAACTCCATTAAATGTCACATTTCCTTCCAACGTTTTCTATAACAAGAATTGCAATAGTAAATTTGATTGCTGCAACCACCTTATGAAAACACAAGGTAGAGTTAACCTTCTCTACCAGGAGGTGCCAGAAGTAAGTGAACTCCTAGTACAGTTAGGCTTCATTTCAAACTGCTGTTGTTGTTGTTGTTGTTAGGTGCCGTCGAGTCGGTATCCGACTCATAGCGACCCTCGTAGGGTTTTCAATGGCTGAGTGCTTCGGGATTGCCTTGGGAGTGGATTGCCAGGTCCTTCTCCCATTTTTGCAGTGCTGGGAATTGAACTCGGGGCCTCAGAGACTGCAGCGCAGCGCTCTACCCACTGAGCTAAATCCCAGCCCTTTCAAACTGCTAGAATTTAATAAATAAGATCTAAGAAAATTAATAATTTTGTAGCATTCATTGTTAATGCAATACAAATGTATAAAAGTGATAAATCTATTCTCCCAGATTAGTGTAACCTACATATAAGAAAGTCTGATTAACAGGATTTACACATAGGACAGTACTATTCTTATGTCCCTGTAACTTTGTTATGGAAAAGTACTGGATGTTAACATATTATTAGTATTTACTAAAATAAACCCACGATCTAGACCTTATATTATTATCAGTGTATTAACAAAGCATGGATTTTATTAAATTTCCTTTTTGGATACTTTGATTCAGGAGTTAGGAACAGATCATATACTCAAAAGATCAAACTCACCAGTGTTAAGCCTTCTGTGCTGTAGCTGTCAATGGAAGGGAGTTTTTCGATGATCATGATGATGTGAGATGCAGACACTTTGGCTTTGGCATAGTCAGGAGCAAATGAACTGACCTGTCCAACTGCCATGGCACCAAACACCACAGCTGAAAATACCCTGGACAGCAAAAGACAAAGCATGGACACAGTTTGACTGCAATGGTACAAAGCTGACACTTCCATAACTAGGAGTATTGCCTCAAATAATTAGAAAGCATAAGTGAAAAAATAAAATCAATAGTTTTCCTTAGAAGTTCATGTCATCCTGACAGACCGATTGCAAAGTGGCCCATTTTGACCTTTCCTGATATGCCATCGTCTTACAACATGACTTTTGCTGTGCTGTGATTTAAGAAGTGGAGTTTATTCTCCTATTCTTTGAACCTGGGTTGGCACTGTGATGCACTTTGGCCTTCAGGATGTAGTGGAAATCACTGTTGCCATTTCTAAGCCTATAGCTCAGCCTATGCTATGTTCTTTCAGATTCTCTTTCTGTCTCTCTTTCTCTCTCCCACCTCTGGCCAATTAGCTTGTCACTCACTGCAGGCACATGAGTGATCCCTGCTGAGATCCATTATGCCTGGTCATATGGGGACAACTGGCCCACAGACGACGGGAAAAACAAATGTTTATCATCCCTTATCACTGAGGTTTAGTGGTTGGCTGTTACACATAATTGTGGCAACTGACAATAGATATAGTCTGTGCAGCTGGCATAACATCAGATTCTTAGAAAACCTGTGAACTGGTTTTATGCAATAGACAGTTTTGTACATATCCAGATATCATTCTGCTCTCATGATGCATCTATGTTCTTAATCTGTAATGGGAATCACAGCCACCAGAGGTTGAAAAGGATCTTAGAAACATCAAATTTGGCTCTCAATGTTTGTGCCTGGACACATTCCTAAACTTCCTTCCTCTGAACTAGAAAACAGTATGCTTGATTAAGTTTATTGTTAAAAAGTTCTTTTCTAAACTGTAGAGAAATCTTCCTTTCCTTAAGACACCCCTTGGAGTACAGGAACACTGTTGAAAAGGTCCTTTGCTTCTTTGGTAACTCCTTTCACCACCATCCTCCAGACATTCTTACCTTTTTATTATTTTAGTTTTTATTTTTCCCTTATTAGTAAATGATGATGGTACAGAGTAATACAGCAACGGCTTTATCCGTTAAGCATCCTTTACATCACTTCTAGCAACACTTTCATTGACCCACAAAGTTTTAGGAGCCTTATGGCTAGCTTGTAGTTAAACTCTGATCCTTATTTGGGTTATCTTCCCCTATTTTTCCAACATACTCATAAAGTTGTGCTGTTTACATTGAGATCGACCTCTCCCCCTTCATCCCTCCTCATTGACCCTCCTCCCCATCCCATCTTCTCCAATCTTCGCTTCCCTCTGCTAGATCCCTCACTCCTTCTTTCCATTCCTTACATTGTCCCTTCTATGCTAAGTTTAATTGTGCATTTTTATATTTCAATTTATGTATAGGACTTTTTCTTTCTTTTAAGAATGATTGAGCATCCACATATGAATGAGAACATATGTTATTTCTCTTTTTGGGCTTGTGTTCATACCTTTTTAAACAGAGAGCCTGGACTGACATAAACTTGGGAACCTACCCAGAATCTTCAGGAGACACCAATTCCTTTCCTCCCAACTCCACACCTGAGTTAATGCAAGGCACTGTACTAATTGTTTTCTTTTAAAAAACAAAAACAAAAACAAAACTAGCTCAAAATAACTCATGTTAGGTTGTTGTTAGGTACAGATGGTTAATTTTGGTCTTATTATCATTTAAACTTGTGGGATCTTTTCCAAATGGATTGCTTCTCAGACAGGTCTCCCTTTTCCATTACTTATCATTAAGACTGAGTTTGCACATCAAAGGCTCAAGGGTCAGCAACTTTCATGAATTCAAAGGCTTGGAGTACTGCAACATATCAAATAGTTATCCAGTCAAAGCTCCAACTGTAATGATGCCTGACTTTGATCTTTGGGTAATAATCGCAATTAGTACCTGCATGCCATTTCTCAAACATATATATTATAAAGTAGAAAACTTAAATCTTCTGTTAGTGTCATCCTGAACTAAATATAATTCACACACAAGTCAATGCCTAAAAAGAACATAAATACTATACTGACACATTATATTGTAAGGCTTATAAAATTTTAGGTTACAGTAAAGATGTATCAGTAAATATGTTGTTTCATCAACAGTCAAGGGCTTATGTGTCACCAATTCTGGGAGCTCAGAAAAATCACACACACTTTCGACTACCAAATTGCTTATTTGGGTACTGTGGTGGTATAAGCTCAGGTTTATCTTCCCGACTGAAGTACAATTTTATATATTCATAGCAATGTAGCAAGAAAACTCCCAATATAGTTTTTCCTTTGTAATTTTGTAATTTCTTGAGATTTTACCTGGCAGAGGTTCTTTATCAAAGAAAAGCAAATTTATTCTGGAATCTCCCAGGGTTTTTGGAAGTTAGAACATCAGTTCCTCATCAGTTTTTTTCTGTGGGAAAACCCTTTAGAAGGTGCCACCAGACAATTCGCATAGTGGTAGGCTTCTCCCCAAATGCCAAGGCCCTATGGAGATCTCTGAAATGAACCACACCACCAGCCACAGATTCAGAAGGGTCAGAGACTTGAGTTAGCACTGGGAAGAGAAACCCCTCATGAAACACAGTACTTTAGGGGTAACACGTGAGGATTCAGAGGCAAAATGCCACTTTCTCAGTCATCAAAATCTCTTCATGATGCCTCACTACAGGGCTTTCTATCCAGATACTAAGCATGTTCATCCCTGGTTTACTTTCAGAGTTAAAACTGTAAATATTATCCCAATACTTACAACAGAACATTTTCAAAATCCATGAGCTCACGTGCCACCAAGAAGGCACCAAACCGGAAACAAGCAGCGTAGGAAAAATACATCATTGCCTGTGTGAGGGAAAATGTGATTCCAAAGATGTGTGCTTTCTTCAAGGAGTTCCTGGAAAGGAGACATTGAAATATTGCTCCACTTCCATTTCTTAGCCATTGAAATGTAAACTCCGATAGATAGCTTGGCAGTGTGGCATAGCAGATAACAGACAAAAATCAATGTAGTTTCTAAAGAATTAAGTTTTATCTTCATTTTATTTACCAGTTATAGGAATTTAGGAAACTGCCTCATCCCTGAGCCTCCATGTCTTTATCTTTAATTGCAGTATTAACTACACCTCAATGTGTTGATGTAAAGAGAAACTAAGCCTATGAACTCTGTAAAGAGACTTAGAGATTAAGAAGTGAAAACTCCTTCCCCTCTTTCCAGCTGTTGGACATAGAATAGGAACAGAGCTGTCCTCTACAGTGAACACTCAATACACACACAGGTACCCAGCACATACAAGCTGCAGGGACCATCTGGTGGCTCAGGGGAATAGGCATGTCCTTGCCTTTGGGGACCTAGGAGTTGAGTTGAACCATTATTATTGCAATGGAGATACCCTATGAATAACATGCTAGTGGAAGAAAGAAGCCCTTAAGTCTGGGGGAGTTGGAGAATGCTTTAAAAAGGTTTGATACTCTAGGATATTCTGAGCAACATGGAACTTAGTGATGTGGACATGTGGGCAGGAGAAGGCTGGGGAATCAGCAGCCTTTTGAGCTTCCTCCTATTGCTTCAACCCTATGGATGAGATTTGAAAGGACAACTTTAGTCAGGTGGAGTGGTGAATGCCTGTAACCGTAGTACTCAGGAGGTGGAGGAAGGAGAATTATAAATTTGAGTCCAGCCTGGGCTATATAGCAAGATGATTTCTAAAAAAATTTTTTAAATAAACAAATAAATTTAAAAAGCAGAAATATTTTCAGAAAATGAAGCCTGCCATCATTACCAACAATAATAAAAAATCCTCCGAAAACCCATCTGTAAGGCCTTGTTCTCACCTTTCCCTGGAGAAGAAACCCTCGGAAAGGCTGGGCTTGCTCATGTTCACATCATTTATCAGAGCCCTCATTCTGATGGCTGTGTTATTAGAAGACCAGAAGTTCACCACCAGAGTAGAAGAAAGGAATGAAAGTACAGCTGGGAAGCACCAACCTGCAGTGTCCCACAGACACTTCAAATTTCATATTCCCTCAAGAGCTTTCATCTCCCAAAGACTAAATAGTAGGGTCACTGTTCAAACTGGACACCAGGGAGTCATGTTCAAGGTCCTCTCCGCATTGTTATCAGCCTTTACAAGTTCTACCTCGAATATGCCCCTGCCTTAGTTTAGGGCTTGCCATTTCTGTCCTGGAAAACTACAAGTGCTTCCCAGTTTGTTCCCTTCTAGTACTTTGTCCACTTGTATGCTATGTTCTGGCCAAAGTAATCCTTCTGAAAACAAATCTAATGATTGAAAACCTCCTCATACTGCCCTCCCACTCCAAGGCTTCTTACCTGTATGGTACCTGCAAACTCTGTGCATACATTTGTTCAAACTTCTGCTCACGAGTCAAAGATACAACAGTACGGAAGTTTTCTATTGCTTCGGTTGCGATCTATAACAGAAATCATCAAGCACCAAGAGGCTCAATGGCAAGCAGAGGCAATTAACATGAACTCTATAAAACAGGTTAATAAATTATGTTATGATTACATATTGTTTATTTAGCATTAAGTATTAGGTATGAGCATCTTCTCAAGGAAAAAAGGATACTATAATTTATCAAACTGAATTTCAGATCTGGAAGGGAGATCAACTAATTCAATCCTTCCCTCTTTACACAAGAAGATAAGTTTTGAAGGGCTGAAGGCACTTGTCTAAGGCCACAGAGCTTCACAAAGTTAACCTGGGAACTTAGTATTTTGTATTTTTTGCAGTGCTCTAACATTTTAAGTTTACTGTTATTTCACATATTTTTGACAAAGTGGTTTATATTTTTCTCATTATAATTGACACTCATGACCATTCAGGAATATTTGGAAAATGTTGAAAAGATAAAGTAATAAAAAGTACATATTGGTGTATTTTACACATTAGCTCACTTTTTTTAGTGTATGGATCTTCAACAAAATAGGGATCAAATTCTATATTTCTCTGTTTATCACTTTTTTACCTTAATAAACATCAGGTGTATTTTCCAAGGTCATTAAATATACATTATGAATGGGTTTTGTTGTTGTTATTGTTAAGTTCCTTGAGTTGGGTCTGACTCATAGTGACCCTATATACAAGAGAATGAAACACTCTCCAACACTGTGCCATGCTGGCACTATTTCAGTACTTCTCTACTATTCACAGGGTTTTCAGTGGCTGATTGTTTTGAGATTGTTTCAGTGGGAGTGGGCTGCCAGGTCCTTCTCCCATTTTTGTGGTGTTGGGAATCGAACCTAGGGCCTCAGAGAGCACACAGCAGCACTCTACCAACTAAACTAAACCCCAGTCCCATAATGATGGGTTTTAATGGCTACTTTCTCTACATGTGTGTCAGTTTGCTATACTATGTGGGCTTGGGTGTTGCTATGATGCTGAAAGATATGCTACTGGTATTAGATACCAGCAGGGTTGCCCATGGTAGACAGATCTCAGTTGAGCTTTCCAGACTAAGACAGACTAGGGAATAGAACCTGGCAGCCCACACCCAAAACAATTAACCATTGAAAACCCTGTGAATAGCAGAGAAGCTATGTTAGATATAGTGCCAGAAAATTAGCCTCCTAGGTTGGAAAGCATTCAAAAGATGATTGGGGAAGAGTTGCCTCCTCAAAGTAGTTTACCTTAATGACAGTCAGTAAGCAACTTCATGATAAATGGAGAAAAGATGGAGGTTGTCCAAGGTTTTACTTTAATTGGCTTGACAATCAATACCCCTGGAAGCAGCAATCAAGAAATCAAAAGATTCATTGCATTGGGAAAAGACCTCTTTTAAAGTATTGAAAAATAAAGACATCACTTTGAAGACAAAGATGTGCCTGACTTAAGCCATGGTATTTTCATTCACATCATGGTTGTGAAAACTGTATGTTGAATAAGGAGAAGAACTGATACTTTTGAATATGGTGCTAGGATGAATATTGAATATACTATGGGCTGCCAAAAGAACCAATAGAACTGTCCTAGAAGTGCCACCAGAGCGCTTCTTGGAAGCAAGGATGGCTAGACTGCACCTTCCGTATTTTGGACAAGTTGTCAGGAGGGACCAATGCCTGGAGAATGATATCATGTTTGAGAGTGCCAGGTCAATGAAAAAAAGGAAAAATCACAACTAGATGGATTGAGACAGTGTCTGCAGCAACATAAGTAAGATCATGTGCCCAGCACAGAAAAGGGGAGTGTTTTGTTCTGTTGTACATAGGGTCCCTATGAGTCGAACCTGACTTGATGGCACCTAACAACAGGGGCGCCTTAATATCCTAGCCAGTTACAATGTTTTCAATCTTTTTCTTATTAAAAATAATTCTGTGATAAGTATCTTTGCACCTAAACATTTGCTCATATTAAATGATTTTCTTAGGAAAAGTTCTTTAATCATAAGAAGATAATGAAGTGATACAACCTTTCTGGAAAAGGAGAACTATGTGTCATGTCCCTTAAAACAGAGTTTATTCCCATTGACCTAATAATCTCACTTTTGAGAACCTCTGGGACCTTCCTCGTTATTTATGTTGGTAAGATGCCTGGCCCACAGACAAAGTACCATAGAAGCCTGGCCTAGAGAGAGCCAGAGCCACTCTCACCTGTCTGGATCCCTGCCCTAACTCCTGGGAACCTGGAATGCCCATCACTTGTTGTTCTTAGGTGCTGTTGAGTCGGTATCCAACTCATAGTGGCCCATAGGGTTTTCAATGGCGGACTGTTTTGGGATTGCCTTGGGAGTGGATTGCCAGGTCCTTCTCCCATGCCCATCACTAGCTGTATTTTTATCTAGACATCAGACCCAGTTTGGGAGGTCAGCCTTCTTCTGACGTCTCATTTCTGCAATGACCCAGGTCATGTGATATCAGCTTATATCAGAACAGAGGACCCCTTTATTTTCTACCGAACAGGAGCACAGCTGTCTGAGTTTGAATCCTGGCTCCTGGACTTACCAGCTCTAGGGCATTGGAGGCATTTACTGGAAACCCAGTAAATGTGGTATAAGTATTTGTCAAATAATGAGGAAAAAAACAGGCAAGGATGCAGGGGAAAAAAAGTACTAGGAGCAGGTGAAACAGAAATGAGATGAAGGGAGCAGGCAAGATGAGAAGGAAAGAGAGGTAATCTTTTAAACTAGGACTTTTCCATATTGAATTGTCACCATCACAGGTAATAAAATTGGCTTATTTTCCTCAATAAAGGAGTGGATTTAAACTTGCTTGAAAGAATGAGGAAAAAAGAAAGAAGGCAGAAAGAGGTGGAAAGGAAACAACTAAGGAGTGAAGAGGAAGAGAGAAGAATGTAAAGACAATGGCCTGAGACATGAAAAGCCTGTAAAAAGCAGGTGTTAGCCTCCAAGCCTAAGGATATTTTTGATACTCCTTTTTAGTTTCTAATCTGCAGAATAAGTATAAAAATACTGTCTTGGTGAATGGTTTTAAAACCATTCTCAGAGATAGTAAGTAGTAGGCAGTAGCAAAACACCACTGACAAGAATATTTTTCTTAACTTTGGTTGGTAGTTAGTTACATGTAGTTTGACTTACCTTCCCAGAACCTTCTAGTTCTTTCTTATCTTTTAGCGCTTGTCCAGACAACATTTTCATTTCAATAACTCCTGCTATTGCAATGATGGGTACAATTGCTAAGAGTAAAAGGGTTAATTGCCAGCCATAGATGAAAGATATAATAATTCCTGTCCCAAGATTTGCTATATTCTGGGTAATTATAGCAAGCCTGGAACCTATAGCCTAAAACAAAAACAAAAACAAAAGCAAACAAAAAACAAATTAGAGATATATTTTTAACATTGTCTTTAAAATACATGTTTATAACAGCCTCAAGGATTAAGACAATTTACTTTCATGGTAATTTATTAATTATCTTTATATGACTTCTGAAGAAATACTGAAAGTAGAAGATCAGTAATCCAGAGTTTAATTACATATTTCTCTCAATTCTGATTTTTAATACTATGAAAATCTTTATTGATCAAAGCATGATTGTTAAAGCAAGTTCTGCAAATTAGCATGTAAAAGAGTCTGCCAATTACATGAAACTGGGAATGGTGAAGATTTCCATTGTTAAGCACAAAACTACTTATAATATAAGGTTGATATTTGTCACTATCGTTATTAAAATATCTCCGGGCCTACATGAAATGAGAATGTTTAACTCAACCTGGATTTGATTAGAAAAAATATGTAGAGTTAAAAGTTATAGAACTTAGTTTACATCAAGCAGCCACCAGAACCTGCAGTTTGAATGCCAGTGGAGCCTGAGGCATGACTTTCCATAATGTGCAGTGACTCCCAACACTGAACCAGAGTTGACTCAGCCCGTCCCTCTGTAATACAGCTCACCCCATCTCCTCTTGTCTGGAAATATTTTGAGCTCTCAAGCCCTGTCACCTTCCTGCTCTGGCACCTAGACCTGCTTTCTCTGGAAATGCCTCATGTATTTTTCCACCTCTTACAAACTCCTAAAACAATTAATGATTGAAACCCCTATGAATAGCAGAGAAACATGTCAGATATAGTGCTGGAAGATGAGCCCCCAGGTTGGAAGGCACTGAAAAGACAACAGGGGAAGAGTTGCCTCCTTAAAGTAGAGTCTACCTTAATGGCAAGAATAGAATAAAACCCCAGGGACCTCCATTTGTCAGCCCAATGACATTTCATTACAAATACAATTTTTTCATAAGCATAAATAGTGACTACATAAATGGAAGTCAACAGATGGAACATACAGAAACCAAATTGGCTATATTTGCTGAAAGAGACAATGGAAAAGTTAAACAGCAAAAGTCAGAACAAGACCAGGTGCTGATTGTGGATCAGACTATAAACTGCTTATATGAAGGTTCAAACTGAAAATGAAGAAAATTAGAACAAGTGTTAGAGATCCAAGGTATGACCTTGAGTATATCTCACTTTAGTGCAGAGACCACCTCAAGAACAGGTTTGATGTGTTAGACACTAATAATTGAAGACAAGTTGTGGCAGGACATCAAAGACATCATTCATGAGGAAAGCAAAAAGTTATTAAAAAGACAGGAAAAAAGAAAAGACCAAATTATATGTCAAAAGAGACCTGAAACTTGTCCTTGTACATCAAGCAGCTAAAAGAAAAGGAAGACATTACAAAGTTAAAGAACTAAACAGAAGATTTCCAAGGGCAGCTTGAGAAGACAAAATCAAATATTACAATGACACATGCAAAGACCTGGAGATAGAAAACCAAAAGAGGAGAACAAATTATTTCTCAAGCTTAAAGAATTGAAGAAAAAATTCAAGCCTCAAGTGGCAATTGTGAAGGATTACAGGGAAAATATTAAACAACACAGAAAACATTAAAGAAGATGGGAGAAATACACAGTCATTATGCCAAAAAGAACTGGTGGATGACCAACCATTTTAAGAGGTTGCAGATGATCAGGGACCAATAGTACTAAAGGAAGAAATGGAAGCTGCCTTGAAGGAATTGGTGAAACAAAAGGCTCCAGGAATTGATGGAATATCAATAGAGATGTTTCAACAAACAGATGCAGCACTGGAGGTGCTCACTTGTTTATGTCAAGAGATTTGGAAAAGAGATACCTGGTTAACTGACTGGAAGAGATCCTATTTGTGCCTATTCCCAAGAAGGGATCCAACTGAATGTAGAAACTACCAAACTATATCATTAACATCATATGTAAGCAAAATTTTGTTAAAGATCATTCAAAAGTGACTGCAGCAAGATACAGACAGAGAACTGCTGGAAAATCAAGCTGGATTCAGAAGAAAGCATGGATCCAAGGATATTATTGCTAATGTCAGATGGATTAGTCAAAAGCAGAGAATATCAGAAAGATGTCTATGTTTTATTGACTATGAAAAGGCACTTGACCATGTGGATCACAATAAATTATGGATAACATTGTGAAGAATGGGAATACCAGAATACTTAGGTGTACTCATGAGGAATCTGCACATGGATGAGGAGGCAGTCCTTCGAACAGAACAAAGAAACACTGCCTGGTTTAAAGTCAAGAAAGTTGTGCATCAGGGCTGTATCTTTTCACTGTACCTCTTCAATCCCTATGCTATGCAAATAATCTGAGAACCTGGACTTTAGGAAGAACATCACATTTTGATTGGAAAAAGACTCACTAATACCTGTATTATGCAGATGACACAACTTTGCTTGCCAAAAGTGAAGAGGATATGAAACATTTACTGATGAAGATCAAAGAACACAGCCTAGAGTATGCATTGCATTTTAACATCAGTAAATCAAAAGTCCTTACAACTGGGTCAGTATGTAACTTTGTGATAAATGGAGAGAAGATTGAGGTTGTCCAAGATTTTGCTTTACTTAGTTCTACAATCAATACCCGTGGAAGCGTCAAGAAGTCAAAAGACTCATTGCATCAAGAAAACCTATTACAAAAGACCTCTTTAAAGTACTGAAAATTAAAGATGTCACATTGAAGATGAAGGTGTGCCTGACTCATGCCATGATATTTTCAGTCACATCATATGATTGTGAAAGCTGGACATTGAATAAATAAGGGAGGCAGGGAAAGAATTGATGCTATTGAATTATGGTGCTGGAGATGAATATTGAGTATACCATGGACTACAAAAAGAACCAACAGATCTGTCCTAGAAGAAGTGCAAGCAGAGTTCTCCTTGGAAGCCTGAATGGCTAGACTGTGTCTGATGTATATTGGACATGTTGTCAAGAGGGACCAATCCCTGGAGGAGGATATCATGTTTGGGAGAGTAGCAGATCAACAACAACAAAAAAAGGAAGACCCTCAATTAGATGGACTGACACAGTGTCTGCCACAATGGGCTTTAACATAAATAAGATTGTGTGTGTAGCACAGAATCCAGTGTTTTGTTCTGTTGTACCTAGGATAGCTATGAATAGGACATGACTAGATAGCGCCTAACAACAACAGGAACTCTCTCAGACATATACATGCCCAGCTTTGGATGGCAGTGAAGGGCCACAGAAATAAGTAAGATGGATCAAAGATGACTGGTTCTTTAATGTTCAGGAATGGTGAACTAAAAGCTCTAGGACCTTATCCTTCAGGGAGATTCAACCTCTGTATCTTCTGATTTAGGTGCTTTAGGTGCTACTTCCTTAGTTGCTGATCTTTATTCTTAGTTCCTAATCTGTATTCCTTATACAGAGTGGATGTCTGCAGGGTTCTGAGGACCAGTCATCTGTCTCCAGTTCTTCCTCTCTTGGTATTTATTTCTGCCCCAACCTACCATCATAGTTCTTAAATGCTAATTCGAAAATATTTGTGATTATTAGGAAAAAGTCTATTTCCTGAGCATCCTCTTGAAAGTAGGAAAATTTAACTTCACCATTCCTTCAGCCATCTTCTGGCAGAAAAAAAAATTTTTTAAATGCCTAATTGCTTTGTATTTCTATATGGGTCTTGTTTTCTTTTTGCTCTGCACAACTCTAGACTGCACACACACACACAAATTAAAAGCCCATCATTTCATTGGAAAGTCTTGAGGTACATTTTCTTCTGATCCATATTTAGCAAGATCAATCAACTTCAATAATTTACAAATACATCTGAGAAAAAGTTTCACTGATGGTGAAGGTAAATACAAAAAAGAATTAACCTGGATACACAAACATCACTAGCCATATACATACAAATTTGAGTTGACCCTGTGCTAGAGGGCATGGAGTTAGGAGAGCACCAATTACATCAGATATTTTTATAGGTAAAAGCTAGCTACACCTCTTCCAGATACACATAGATACACATTTAGGTATGGGTACAAACATGTGCATATTTATATACAAACACACATGTATTCCTTACCATGAGCAGGTCAGGCAGTGGTATAAAGAGGACAAAATTGTCCTCACTCTGCCAAATTGTGGTAACAGCTATCTGGGCTTTCTCAGTTCTATGATGTTGGCCAACATATTACACCACATCCCTGGCCTTTTTTTTTTCCCCCCACTGTTTTGAATTTTGGAAGATAGTTCTGCTCCAGAGTGGCTCATACTAGATGTGCGAGTGTTCCTGCTGGTGAGACCAGGGTAGAGCCAGTTTGGGATGCTTTTGAGGAAACAAGTGACCGCTGAAGGCTGACGCTAAAGACTGTGGGTAGGGCACAGGCAAGAGTGTGGAGGGAAAGACTGACCACAAATTTTACCAACACAGGAGAGCACTGTGGTGTAAGGCAGGTCATAATATCAGAGGAATTCAAGAAGAAGGAAGAACTACAACACAGAATGCCCACAAAGCAGCTGCTCAGAGTTCTGCTGCCACAGACTGAGTTCGTGTCCCCTCAAGGATTTTGTCTGCACACCAAATTGGACATGGGCTATGTGTGGCTATCAAAGCACACATGTAACAGGGTCTGTCTGAAAGTTAGGGCAGTAAAGTTGTCCTGGGGAATGTAAGATTTAGGAACCTTGAGGAGTCAATTTGTCCATCGTCCAAAAAGTTTCTTTCATAGAGCTAGCTAAATGGACTTACCCGAAGGTCCTGTACAGATTCTCAAGATGATTCAAATTAAAAAATAAAATGGAAACTCAGACTTTAATGCCCTCCACCTACCACTCCATTTTCAGCATATTTAGCAGAAATACTTCTACCCATGTCTCCAGCTGTGTCTTTTCTCTCTCTTCCCCTTTCTCTTGAGCCCACTCTCAGCAGGTGTGTTCACGCCACACCTCTGAAAGAGCTCTCCTGAGAACCATAAACCACTCCACATTGCTGTACTATGTGAAATGTCAGTCATGCTGCAAGATTACCAACAATATTCAATGTCCTTTGGTGCTCGTTCAGTAAAATATTTTCTCAGTTTTATTTCTAGGACCCCATTTTTCTCCCTCCCTGGCCATTGCTTCTCACTATTGTTTGCTTCC
The DNA here is from genome assembly GCA_007922755.1 of Pedetes capensis. Taxonomy (NCBI): domain Eukaryota; kingdom Metazoa; phylum Chordata; class Mammalia; order Rodentia; family Pedetidae; genus Pedetes; species Pedetes capensis. The sequence goes on from VMDO01004418.1 coordinate 25,817, forward strand.
TCATCTTCACAGCTCTGACCTTGGGGCCCAGGACTTGCTTGTTACCTGTGCATCTTCGGCTCTCTGATCCAGTCCTTAGGCTTTGAAAGCCACTACTGTGCTCAAAAATCTCTGTGTATTTCCAGACCAGACTTCTCTGCTAAGCTCCACACATACAAAAGCACCCCTATTCTTGATGTCTCCATATAAACATCTAATATGGGCATGACAAACTTGTCAGGTTCCACAGAGAACTCTCAGTTTTCCCCCAAATTAACTCCCCCAACAGGCTTCCATCTTCATTTAAAAAAAATCAACTTTACTTTTGTCGTCATGCTGGTTAAAAATGCTAGATTCATCTTTAATTCTCCTTTCTTTCACATTCCTCATCTAACCAAGAAAGACTGTAGGTTGTACCTTTAAACTATGTGCAAAATAGATTATATTTCATTACCTACAGTATGACTATACTGATCTAAAGCACTATTATCCCTCTGCTGGATTATTGTAGTAGATTCTCTTCCTTTATTTCTGGATCTTTCAGATCATTCATACAGCAGCCATAGTGATCCTTTTAAAATTTCAGAGCAAGTCACTCCTGAATTCAAAACTCTGTAATAGCTTCCCATCTAATTCTAGACATTACAACACAGATCACAAGAATCAAGGCTCTTCTTCTCACTCACTGCTAGCTAGTCACTCTACCTTCCTTGCTACTTGAGGAATGAATATTCCAGCCTCAGGGCCTTTGCACTTATTGATCTTTTGATTAAAACATTCCTTTCCAGATACCTACAGAATGACACCTTTCTCTCCTTCAGGCCACTTCCCTACATCAAAATATCACTGAGGGCTTCCTTCCTTGATAACTAGCCAATTCCCAGGCTCAGATCCTATTTCCATTTTTCCCAAGGCACATTTTCAGAAACTGATCTACTATGTAGACTCTGTAAGGGCAAAACCATTGTCTATTCTGTGAAGTTCAGCATATATTTTGTTTTGTTAAGTTCTAAACAATTTTAAGTAAATCTTATTATGTGTTGATTTGTTTGCTTTAAGCAAGGAGATCTACATTAAAGTAATAATTTTTAAGATTTATATTGCAATTTAGCAAGTGAATGCTGTTACATTCATAACCTAATTTAGTCTTACAGAGGCCCAATTTATTAGGTAGAGGGACAGTTAGTACAGTACTGCCTCACAGGAAGATTAAAACATAAAGATTGATAAAGCTCAAAGTGGGAAGAGACAAAGACATTTTTTTTTCAAATTCCTCCTCATAGTGTAGATTTTGCCATAAAAGTTGTATTTGTAGAAGAAATTACTTCATCCAAAATCAAAACCTGACAGTTTGACTCTGTTTGTATAAGTTAGGGATTCAGATAACAGCAAATGTTAAGTTTTATAGTCTGATAAAGTTATTCCTTGTACTCTTGCTTTAATTTTCATTTCCTTCAACATAATTTTCATTTCCTTCAACCTAATTTTAAGAATATTTGTTTCCTTCTCTTCTGAACTGTAATGACCCTAATTTTCTGATGGCAAGTGTTGTTGTTAGGTGCCAGAGAGTCAGGTCCGATGCATAGCCACCCTCATAGGGTCTTCATTGGTTAATTGTTTCAGGATTGCTTCAGGAGCCGCGTCGCCCTGAGATGGCCAGGTCCTTCTCTTGTGTTTGCGGTGCTGGGGATTGAACCCGGGTCCTCAGAGAGTGCAGAGCAGTGCTCTACTAACTGAGCTAAACCTCAGCCCCAACAGCAGTGAGGTATACTCTTTTTTTCAGTGGCAATTACAATTTTCCATTGATTAACCAAGTACTACAACAAACTGCTCCTGAGTGACATGCAGAGAATACTTCCTTTTCTAAATAATTATTTTCTATATGCATCTTGATAATAATATGAATAACAGCAATAAAAAGAAAGCTTATATGTTATTTATATACTGTATAGTATATTGTATTTAAACAGTTAACAGTTTTTCTATAATGCCTATATAGTGACACATGTGTGGGTGGTTTAGACATCTATTCACATTTTCTTAAAGATGATTACAGTGATAACACCTGTAATGAGAAAATCATTCTCATGCTGAGGTTTTGAATGGAATTAATCCAAACACCAACAGAAAGGCACCACATACCCCTTTAACTTGAGCAGCATCATTGGCGAGCCTGGTGGTCAGTGCACCAGTGGTGTTCTTAGGGTCATCAAACCAGCTCACATCCTGTGGCACAGAAGACATTTTACTATCTTGAAAGCCTTTTTATGAGACTCTTAGCCCCAAGAGGAAAGGGACAAGGTCAGTGTTACTTATCCCTTACAGCCCTTATATTCAGCATTCAGGATATAACATTTAACAGACATGAAAGGGATTTAAAACACAAAGACATAAATAGTTCATTTCATTTGTCAAAAAATACCCAAAACAAAACAAACAAAAGATTAACTCCATTTTGTCCCAAGCACAATTTCTACATGGTGGATCTATATAAAAGTGAACAGAAAAAAACAAAGTTGCTGCTGTTATGAAGACTTGGTTCTAGAGAAAGAAAGCTCAAAGAAATAAACATATACCAACTTGGGTGGAAATAAATGCTATGAAGAAAAACAGAGCAGGGTAAAAGGACAAAGAAGTGAGGGAAGGTGCAATTTTAGAGATAAGGGAGGTGATAGAGAAGCCCTTTCTTCAGTGACTTTTGAGCACAGACCTAAATGAAAGAAGGGATAAGAACATCTAGGGAAGGAAGAAATAGCGCATGCAAAGCCCTTGAGGCAAAGGCACATTTGATCTGTGCATACACTAGCAAGAAAGGCTCACAGACTATTGGGAGCCTAGAAAGAAATGGTGTGTATTTGTAACACCACCCGAACAGATGTGCCATCATGTGGCTTCCCTGATCCTCACTCCCACAATCTATGCCACGACCCACAGTGTACTTGGCAAGGTTGACACTGCAGATGATATCCAAGAGATGAGGAGGGGCACATCATTAGGACTCTTGGCAACTGTAAAGGCGCCATACCTTACCCTGAGAGACACAGGCAGTTGTCAGCAGGTTTTGGCAAGAGGGATATGGTTTAAATTTTAGGAAAATGACTATGGTTGTCATGGTGGGAACCCAACAAATTGAAATATCACCTGGAAGCAAAGAAACCAGCCAGAAGGCTACTGCGTCATTAACCACAGGGGGGAGGACTCATCAAGGTCTTTAGCCTGAATGACGGGCAGAGAGGTGATGTCATTTATTGACACAGGCAAAGAGCAGGTAAGGAGAAAGCCTGGTGGAGATACAGGCATCCTAAGTTCAAGTGGGAAATATTAAAGTATGAAACTTTTATTAAACATCCAAATAGGGAACAAACAGCTACTTATATTTAGTTCAGGGCAGAATAAATGAATCGAGTTAAAAAAATCAATAAGAGCAATTTAGATTAAAATTCACATTCAACATAGAAAGGATTTTCTTTATAAAGCCACTTATATTTTCAAATAAATAAATATAAGATAGTGAAGTTGAAGAATGAATTTATGTCTATCACAAATAACAGTGATTGTCAAGAAGCTACTGAAACTGGTGATTTTCATTAAAGCTTAACTATGATTTTTATCCAAAATACATAAGAAAAAACCCACAGTGCTATTGTTTGTTACATCCTGTATCAACTTGCTTTTCAGTGTTCTCAAGTATGTATTTATTTCCCCAATGCAATGCAACTTCCTTAAAGACAGGCCATTCAGATTTGAATGCCTTGGGACACTTAGTTCTGTGCCTCATAGCAGAAGCTTTAATGTATGTTTGCCCCACTCAACAACTTATGGAGAGGCCGTGTGAAAACCCATCTTCTCAGATCCTAAAGTATAATGGACCAAGGAGTTGGCCTGAGGCTAATGAGGTAATGGGGCATTTGACCTTGAAGCACCTTTGGCCTTGAGCCTAAGTAGAATCTCAGTTATAAATAGGGTTTAACTGGAAATTCCAAGGACAGTCTCTCATGCAACAGTGTTCTCTTACTGTGACCAGCACTAGTGAGCAGGTCCCATGAACATGTCATTTTAAGTACTGTGGAAGGAGGGTAAAAGGGCTGTGAGACCAAAGTAGCGGGGAACATGTGATTGTTTTGAGGAAATCTGAACATAACATCCTACCTGGATACTTCTCATCTGGGGTTGAAGTCTCCTGGCTTACAGTGCTGTGGATCAAACTCAGGGCCTTGCACGAGCTAAGCAAGCACTGTACCACTGAGCTACACCCCAAACCCATGTGAGGAAGCTTCTAGAGCATCATATACATTAAGGATTAGTTACTCAAAATAGGAAAGTGTTTAGGTGACATGTAAGACTTTCATGGAGGAGGTCATAGATGGTAGAACACTCCTCTGGTATGTGCAAGCCCTGAATGAGTCCTTAGCACTGTAAGAAAACAAAATAACAACAACAAAAAGACTTTCAAGATTCTAAAATTTCACAGCTTGAAATGGGCTGTTCAAGGTTGTATCTCCCACAAGCCTCTTATCCTCATTTTTAAGCGAAACATTCCCATTATCTATTGTTAAGAGTCTTGAAGACCTGGAATCTGAGAGGCCTTCTGCTAAGGCACCATCAGCTGGTAACACCTCAGCTTGACTGATGTCAGTCCAGCTCTAGATGGAAACTGGGCAGTAAGGGATGGGCCGTGGGGATGAGTTTGGACCTATGGAATGAGGGTACAGAGGGCATCTCCTGGTGGAAAGAAACACAGCAGAGTATCACAGGAACACAGGAAAAAGAAGGAAAGGGAGAGGACAGAAACAGGAGGCATGGGGTATTGAAGATCAGTTCCACCCGCACTGCCTACAACTGCTGAGCGGAAAGGCTGGCAGCAAATCCACTCAGGAGACACCATTTGACTCAAAGCAGTCCAACTCCTGTGCCCACCCACAGCAAGCAGACCGCAAGGCCGCAGCCTGCGTCTGGAGATGTTTCGCCCGCATCTCTAAGATGAGAGTGAGGGACTGCCACAGGGGAGCTCGGTCTCAGCAACCTGACAGAGCTCCCAGTGCCTGGGTCCATGGGGCCTGTGCAGGGGTCGTGCACATCCCAGGGCTCAGCCCTCCCAGCCGTACCTGTCTCAGCATGGATCTGAAAACCATGTAGCGGAGCCGCTTGGTGAGGATCTCGCCTGCTTTGCCGAATGTGAAGCCCTGGGAAGAAGGAGAACACGCCACACAGAGGGCTGGTCAGACTCAGACGCCAGTACACAGAGAGCGGGGATCAGGGTCATTGCTAAGGCAGGAAGCTAGATAGAGTCAGATAGCCTGACCTCTAGGCTTTCCTGTGTTTCTGTGGCCCTGTGGGAAGGTGCAGGTGTTGTTAGGACAGATCAACTTTGAACCTGACAGTGTTGCTCCCAGGCAACAGCAAGGCTGAGATTTGTTACAAATGGGTTCCTTTGCCCCCTACTCCCAGCCCTACTCTGTCATTAGTGAACAGGGTCCTACCCTTAAGGTATACTCTGGTTTGGCAGAAGGGAACAGAGCCTGGGAAAGAAGGGTAAGAGGTGAGTGTACTGCTGTGCCAGGCCACACTGGGGGAGGAGGGACAACAGGGTCCCCTCTCTATGGAGCCTGGGGACCCAGGACTGGAAAGATGCAGGCTCCCCTTCCTTCTGGAACAAGGAAGTGGGGGTGAATAGCTGACGCCTGCCACACAGACATGGGGAGGCAGAGCGGGGCATCAGGAAAGGAGACGCCTGACAGCAGCCCTGCATCTCCCACAGAGGCAGGGACAGAGCAGCAGCCAACCTGCCCTGGGCTCCAGGGAGTGGGCTGGGCATCACCCAGAGAGAGGGAAGAGACCTGTGCAATGGCACAAGGCAAGGCTGAGCCACGTCTTCCACGTGGTCCTGAAAGTGGGATCCATGTAACTGAAGTCCAGCGGAGCCCTCAGACAGACCCCCTGGGGATGCCAGCATGAAGGGGGCAAGCAGTGTCCCCAGACCACAGCCCTCCTTTCATTGCTGTGAGGCTATGTAACCCTCTGTAATATACGCTGTCCCCTCAGGAAGATGGGGACAGGGAAAATCCTAGATTACATGAGGCTAACCCTAAAACTCCTAGTGCTTAGTTAGGTTCACATGGAATTGATGGCATGAAGGTTTCTGCTGTTGGACCAAATGGAAGGGGAAATTTCCTATTTCAGGAAAATTACTGCTGTTGTTTTTGTTGAGATCCACCTTACTCTACACTGTGTTTACCAAACTTTATCTCATTAAATCCTTAAGACGACCCTAGAATGACCATGTTGCAGAATAATGGAGATTCAGAGAGGCTGAAAGTTGCCAGAGGGCACAGTTATAAGGTGACAGAGTTGGAATGCCAGCCTGTGAGAGTCCCACCAGAGTGGGAACCCAGAGCCTGCGCTCTTTTCCCCACTGACCTCGCCTGTTTCTCAAGTGAGCAGTTAGGTCATCTACCCTTCTAGATACTATGCACTGTGTCCACAGCTGAGCTCCTGGGATCCACAGACTGTCCTCACTGTGGTAGGGAAGGAAGGCTCAGCCTCCCCAAATACCATCACAGTATAACAGAACTGCTTTAACTCCCCTTACGCCACTAGCACAAACTGGCAAAGTTGAAGGGACATTAAGCAGTCTTTACTATCTTCAACATCTGCAGCATTCACAGTTGGTATGGCAATCTTATATGTAGTCATCTCCCATTTATTCTAGCAAAGTTAAATTCCATAATGAAACTTCAAGTACTTAGTAAAGAGTCTTTTTAGAATTCCTCCTATAATGTCCAGAACAATGTCCTGCCTATTAAAAAAATATACTTTCAAATAATAAAGAAACCTATTCAGAGTAAGAATGAAAAACAAAATCACATGTGGCTAATCACTAACTCATTTAATAAGTGATTATTTACTACGTCTCACATGGGTCTGGCTACTTGTTCACACTGTCTCTCTCAATTATCAAGAGGCAACCTTGTCCCTATCTTACAGATAAGGAAACTGAGGCTTAAAGAGTTTGTTGTTGTTCTTGTTGTTAGGTTCCCCTGAGTCGGTATCTGACTCATAGCGACCCTCACAGGGTTTTCAATGGCTGACTGTTTCGGGATTGCCTTGGGAGTGGATTGCCAGGTCCTTCTCCCATTTTTGCGGTGCTGGGAATTGAACTTGGGACCTCAGAGACTGCAGCTCAGTGCTCTACCAACTGAGCTAAATCCCAGCCCCATTTAGCTCGGTTACTCTCTGATTACATCAATATTCCCAGTTTCTGGTGTGGTAAGTGGGGAGAAGGTAAGGAAGGGAACCAGAGGACCCAAAACAATGTGTCTGTTGCTGGGCACAGTGGCTCACGCTTCTAATCCCAGCAGCCCGGGAGGCAGAGACAGGAGGATTACAAGTTCAAGACCAGAGGCAGTCTGTGTAATTTGGCAAGACCCTGTCTCAAAAAAGTAAAAAATGGGCTGGAGGTGCAGCTCAGTGGTCCAGTACTTGCAAAGCACACAAGTGTGAGGCCCTGGGTTCAACCTCCAGTATGGAAGGAAAAAAAAAAAAAAAAAAACAAGTGTCTGTTAATAGCTATGGTGTTAGAGGACAATTGCACTAAATGGAGAATCATACAGCTGTTTGTGAATTCCCACAAAATGAATGAAGTAAAAATGTAGACATTTACCTGAAGGAAAAATGTAATAAAAGAAATAATTCCAAGGACCAGAAACAGCAAGGAAAACAAGTTACTATTATGTCGTTTTGTTTCAGGATCATCATCTCTTGTAAAAACCTGTAAGAAAATATTTAAAAGACTGTTAGCTCAGTCACTGAAGAAATCATTCCCATCTTGCACTGTCTGAGGGGTCAGGAGAGCCTTAGTATACTAGAAATCAGGGTTTGCTTCCAGAATAATGTTGACCTCAAAGGCCTTGAATTCTACTTTCTTTAGATATCAACAGAGGGTCTGTCATTCACAAATTATCCAACATTTTTTGTTTAGGTTCCTTCTTGGAATAATGAATTCAAACTTACTTAGTAAAGAAGAAATGTATATAAATACTTTCCCCTTGGAAGCCTTGTTGAAGAACTATATTGTATGACAATTCCTTGTTTTATGATGTGAACATTTCAGACTGTCTCAAGGTCTCTGGAAAGAATTTGCTTTATGCTTTTGGTGTTCAGAGAGAAGTGCTCATTCATGTGGCTTTTTATAAAGAAAGGAGGGTCCAGAGACAGCATGATTTGTAGGATGGACAATTAGAGAGCTGGTTGGGAGATATAGAAAGGTGAGAGCACCACACATGGAAACCTTTCCAAGATGTTTAAAAGTAGGATGTTTTGGGCTAACATAACACAGAGAATTACCACTCCACAGGGAAAGAAGACAACACCTCTTCTTTCATGGGCTAAAGTTAATCTTGTAAGAGACAAACATTTCTAACCCAATATAGATAACTTTACGCTTTGTTTTAAAAAAACTAATTAATTATTGGGATGGGGTTTAGCTCAGTTGGTAGAGTGCTGCGCTGCAGTCTCTGAGGTCCCGGGTTCGATTCCCAGCACCGCAAAAATGAGAGAAGGACGTGGCAACCCACTCCCTAGGCAATCTGAAACAGTCAGCCATTGAAAATCCTATGAGGGTCGCTATGAGTCAGACTCGACTCGATGGAACCTAACAACAACAACAATTAATTATTAGGAGGCAGGGCCTAGTTGGACAGAGATCACTGAGGGAGGTGCTCCCTGGAAAGATATACCTTGTCCTTGGCCCTTTCCTGTCTCTGCTTTGCTTCCTGGCCACCAACAGGTGAGCAGCCCCTGCCACATCCACCTGCTGCCATGATGTTCTGCCTCACCCCAGGCTCAAAGCAATGGATGCAATTGGCCTTGGACTGAAACCCCCAGAACCATGACCTGAAATAAATCTTTCCTCCTTTGAGATTGCTTCTCTCAGGTATTTGTCACAGTGATGGAAAGCTAACTAACACAGAGCTATTTCTTGTTATGTCAGTGTTAGCAAGTAAGGTGAAAATTACATTCACATAGGTAATGTGTGTGAGGTCTGCTCATGTCCTGGCAAGGTCGTATGTCACATAGCAGCTCACTCTCAACCCAGTCAGACAAGCACATGAGGAAGCCCCTTCACAAACTGATGAGATGATGGTTCATCGGTTTTGCTTAGCGTCCATGTTAGCAGGTACGGAAAAGTCACTTTACCAGTTGTGCTGACTAGTTCAGGGAGCTATTCCCCAAAGTCCTAGGGTAAAAATCATCAGGGTCCTGGATAAAAACCAGGACAAAGGAGAGTTTACAAAATTAGTTTTCCTCTCAAAAACTAGACTTCTATTCCTACAGCTTCAAGCCAGATGATTTCACATGAAAAGACATGTTTTTTGTGCCTTTTATATTCTGACACAAATAGTTCAGGCTGGGGTTTAGCTCAGTTGGTAGAGTGTTTGCTCTGCACACTCTGAGTCCTTGAGTTCAATCACCAGCACTATACAACAGAAGGACCTGGCAGCCCACTCCTGAAACAATCAGCCATCAAAAACTCTATGAATATCAGAAAAGCACTGAAAATAGTGTCAGGCATGGCACAGAATCGGGTAGTGTTTCATTCTGTGGTACTTAGGGTTGCTATGAGTCAGACCCAATTCAATGGCACCTAATACCACCACCACCAACAACAACAACAATAACAACAACAACTAATTCATTCATATTTCACTCAAGACTCACAAGTATATACAAAAAAATAGAAATGAACACTTACCCCTATAATCCTTGAAAATACTACTGAAAATGCTGGTTGCAGGCCTCCATTTATAATGGCACAAAATACACCAACCACAAAATAAGGCCATTCAGTTAAATTTAGCTTTAGAATCCTCCAAAAGGAAACCGGAGGTACATTTTCATCCTAGAAATCATAAAACATTGCAATATAGTAGTTAAAATAATTTATCATTGATTTTATGATGTATACTTCCTTCCACATATACATTTGTAAGTGAATATATATTGTTCTTATTCCTTATAAATTTATGCCTACTTAGCTTCAGAAAAAGTGTTGATAGATTTTTATATAGTACCACTTTATGTTTTAGGAAAAGAATGATATTTCCACAAACATTTTTCTCTTGGCCTAGCGTTCAGAAGATGACAAGAATATTCGTAGGGATAAAATAAGACAGAAATCTTAATATTTGAAAACCCACTATAGTCTTTATACATTATAAATTCTAATTCTTAAAAAATCTTTCTATTAATTTTTATTCTTAAATTCTAATCTGACTATAAAATGTTGACATTTTGATTTCTGGAACACTCTCAAGGGCAGGACAGAAGGATTCTGAAAAATCATTTCTTATTCCCACTTTTACCCGAGCCTCAGCCCACCCAACTAGAAGAACTATTGGGGTGGGGCTTAGGACACAAAACTCTCCATCCTTGTTCATACCAAGGCCTCTTTTGTACTAAGCTTTCTGTCTTGGCCTTGTGGTCCATGGATACTCCTGTGAGTTGATCTCCTTCTTATTAGACTGGATCCTGAATTTCTTGAAGACATTTCCATGTCATCATTTTCACTTTTGAACGCAGAAACTTCATTTTCTAATTCAATTTCATTTCCTCCTGTCTAAATAAATAAGAAATATGCATAAGCTGGTTAGACTCAGTTAATCACTGAACATCAGATACCAAGAAAATGGTGACTTGTTGAATGATAGAAAAAGGGAGATAAACTATTGTTTTTTTGTGTGTCATATATTTGAAAATGTAAACCACTAAATAAGAAAGATTTCCACTGAATATGCTGAAATAACATGACCTCCCTTCCATGTATCTTAATCTCATCACCCCTTTTCTGTGTGCATTTGGATCAATAAAGCATGCTTTGGACCAGTGCTATCAATAGAAATATGGCATAAGCCAAAACATGAGCTACATTTAGTAGCAACATTAAAAAATGTGAAAAGAAGTGACATTAATTTTAATTATGTTTTATTTTTCCTGATATATAAAAAATATTACTGACATCCCATTACAATTTCAAAATAGAATCAAGATAAGAATTATTCAGATGTTGTGCAGTCTTTATATACTAAGCCTTCAGAATTTGGTATGCACTTTCTACTTATAATATTCTAATTAAGATTAAAAACCATTCAAATGTTCAGTAGCCACATGTGGAGAGCTCATCTTTAAACCCCTTGTGTATAGCTCATCTTCAAATCTTTTAAAACTGTTCTTTAATTATCCTTCCTTAGTATCTCTCTTTTCATTAAAAAAATTTAAAACATTGCTCTGATATTGAACCCTCAAATTATTTTTCCTATTTTTCAAGATAATAAAATGAAATTATATTTATTTATAGCATCAAACACAGCAATATCAGCTCGCCACTAATATAATTTAGGAAAATTCTAGATTTATACTGCACCTGCATTGTAACAAGTTTGAAGTAAATGCCTTTCTCTTTCATGAGTTCATCATGATTTCCTTTCTCCACAATGACACCATTATCAAAACCAGCGATGACATCAGCATTACGCACTGTAGACAAGCGATGAGCTATCACAATGGTGGTCCGCCCCTCTCTGGCCTAAACGGGAAGAAATTTGGCTTTAATATGCAAAAAATACTTCATTCAACTTGTATCTACTATATAGCAGTGCTATGGATGTTATAAAACCATCAAAGCCATTAGAAGGTAGTCTTTAACTTCAGTGAAGGTAGAGCCAATTGGTAGTGGTTTAAAATGAGGTTTTATTACACGAAATACATAAACAAATACTATATTTATATATAAATATTATTTTATTCCTCTATGTATTTTACTTAATATCTACCAGCCAAAATTTACAGTTATAATTGGGGGTTTATACAAAACCCTACAGCTCAGGGATTGGCCAATCAAAAGAAACACAGGGCAGGTGCTATACTGGCATAAACAAGTTAGACATCAGCAATAGGATACATAATATCCTATATCTCACAGGAACACATGGGTAATCCCAACAGACAAATATGAGGCAGCAAAGTTCAAGCATCAATGTTATATTGCCTTGAATCAAATCTTGGCTCTGCCACTTATGAATTCTAGGATTTCTGCCAAATCTTTAAACCTGTGTGGGATTTAGTTTATTCATACATAAAATGGGGACAATAACAGGATTGTTAGAGTAGTTGTGATGACTGAATAATGTAATGCACATAGAGAACTTAGCTCTGTGACTTACATATAGAAAGTGCTTACTAAATGGTACTTGTTCCGAGGTATAAGCATTATGGAAAAATTAAAGAGCTACATAAACATATTTAAAGGCTCAATCGCATTTTTAACTTACTGTGGTATGGAAGCAGATAATCAGAACTAGTCTGAAATTTCTTTAAGATGTGTAACTTTCCCAATGTTTATTATTTCTTTTACTCTGTATTTCTCTCTAGTTCAAGCAATAAAATTAAAAATAAACACACACACACACACACACACACACACACACACACACACACATACACACAGATGACAAGATGAAGGAAAGAAGTGGAAAACATTTAAAGAAAAATACTTTAAAATAGAACCTTTTAAAATTGTTTTTTATTTATAAGTTGATACACAGTTCTATTGGGTAATAATAAGAAAACAGAAGCAAACAATGAGAAAACACAGATGTGAAATCATGGTAAGCAAAATGAAGACGCAAAAAAAAAAAAAAGCAGCTGCAAAACTATGTGCCTCTATTTTAGTTCTCAGAATGTTTGGTAAGCTGTTCTACCTGCTTCCGTGATCTATTAAGCATATCAATGGGATGTTAAAAGGAACATACAGTGTTGTTGTATGAGAGAGGGGAGAGTCTGAACAAATATGGGCTTCTTTATTTATTTATTTTTTGGTGGTACTGGGGTTTGAACCCAGGGCCACATGCTTGCATGCTTTGCAAGTGCTGTACCACTGAGCTGTACCCTCAGCCCATTTTTTTACTTTGTGAGACAGGGTCTCGCTAGGGCTCCTCTTTCATACCTACTGTGATAGCTCAACCCAAACACCTTTGGTGAGAAGGTTTGTACCTCCTGGTCTTCATGGAGCTGGACTGGAGAAGACCAAGCACACAGTGCCTGTGCAGAGCAAGCACTCAGGTGCTATTAGGCGAAAAGTTTTATGGACTCAAGACCTGAAGGAAAGTCAAACTGTTCATTGTAAAGGATGTTTTGTGGTTTAGGTAAGTTTCTAACATCATAGGCTTCCTGCTCCTCTCCTGAGGATCAAAGGTTTTTTACTTCCCAGTGTTTTTAAGGGGTATTTACCTTCTTGCAAATTAAATGTGTATCTTCAGAATATACTTTCTTTTTGTTGACAATTCTATATACTCTCAAAACATGAAAACAGGGTTATACTATAGCTAGGTTAAGATTACACTGAAAAGCAATTTTCATTTGAGTCTGTATTTCTCATTGTTTAATATAAAATATTCACAAGCTGGGTACCATAGCATACACCTGTAATCCCAGAGACTTGGGAAACTAAGGCAAGAAGATCATGAATTTGAGGCCAGAGACAGCCTGCACAATTTCATGAGACCCTGTCTCAAAGTAAAAAAAAAAAAAAGGATTTGGGGGTGTAGCTCAGTGGTAAAACAGTTACCTAGCTTATATAAGGCCCAGGGTTTAACCACCAGTACTCAAAAAAAAAAAAAAAAAAAAACCCAAACCAAAACCACAAAGGTCTTTAGATGGAAATCTATCCACTGTCACTTAATAAAAATAGAAATAAACAGAAATTGAACAAGCAACCAACAGAAAAAGGCTTCACAGACCTGATGCTTTTCTAAAAATTGGTATAGGAACCACCTAGATGCTGTAAGTAATTTCTTTTCTAAGGTCAAAATGAAGAATTAAGGGTAGAATGTTGTTATGCTTATAAAACAGTTTCCTTGAGTTAGGGCTCACAGACCTTATCCAGAGCCACTTGAACCACTGCTTCGCTTTCTGTGTCTAAGGCTGACGTGGCCTCATCCAGCAGGAGGATCTTTGGGTTGCGAACCAGGGCACGTGCAATGGCGATTCTCTGCTTCTGCCCACCACTCAGCTGGGCCCCTCTCTCTCCAACCAGTGTGTTGAATTTCTGTAACAGAAATAACAGAAGGATTTAGCAAAATAAGAAGTTACCAGAATTCACCTTTTAAATTGGGAAGTAACTCATAAACCATCCAAGTTTCATTGGCAATACAGTCCAGTTACTTAAAACTTAACAATGTTGTTGTTGTTAAGTGCCAGGGAGTTGGGTCTGATGCATAGCAACCCTATGTACCACAGATGAAATACTACCTGACACTTACCATTCCAGGCACTATGTCAGTGCTTCTCTGCTATTCATAGATTTTCAATGGCTGATTGTTTGAGGATTATTTAGGGAGTGGGCTTCCAGATCCTTTTCCCACAAAACTTAAAAATAACAAACCCCAATTTTAAAAAGTATATCTTCCATGAGTTGTCACTGCTAGACCTACAAATTCAAAGTAATATTGATCCCTTCCTAAGGTGGTTCCTCCAATTTATAGGAGGCTTCTAACTCCATGAGGACTGTATGAGGCAAGAGCTCTGTTCTTTGCAACTCTGCAAGGACATAGGACAAGGGCAACTCACATGAGGCAGTTTCATGATAAAGTCATAGGCATTGGCTTCCTTGACGGCTTTCTCAATCTCATCCATGGTGACATTCTCACGACCATAGCGAATGTTTTCAGCTATTGTGGTGGCAAACAGCACAGGTTCCTGACTCACCACTCCAATAATTTCCCGCAGATACCTTACGTTTATGGTCCTAATGTCCTGTCCATCGATACTGACCTGAAATAAATAAGTGTGATTTTCATACATTTGTAGTTGGAATCACAGCAGTCACATGATGTGTAATGGTAGCTGCCATTGGCTGTCTGTCTAGCTCACCACGCCCTCGGTGGGGTCATAGAGCCTCTGCATCAGCTGGACGGTTGTGCTTTTCCCACAGCCGCTGTTCCCAACCAGGGCCACCATCTGCCCACTCTGCACCTTCAGGTTGAGGCCTTTCAAGACCTACCAAGACAAGTGAGAAATCAACCTTAAGGCAACTCACAGATATGGATACAGGGTCTAAGAACCGACCAGTCAGTTCAACAGTAGGCTTCAGTATACATGTCATCTTTCATGTTTTCCTTTCTTTCTTCTTTCCCTCCCTCCTTCCTTCCTTCCTTCCTTCCCCTTTCCTCCCTCCCTCCCTTCATTCCTTTTTCTTTCTTAACAATCTCTTAAGGGAAATATCAGAAACTCTTTATCCAATACATTGTTTAATCATTAATTTGCCATTTATCAACATACCTGAACTTCTTTCCGAGATGGGTAACTGAAGTGAACATTTCTAAATTCCAAATTTCCCTTAATATTGTCTGGTTTGTGCCCCTTCATTGAGAAGCTGTCAATGCTAGGCTCCTAAAGAGAATAGAAATTTGGAGATTATTGTGTTATAATAACTACTTTGTAGTGACACTTAGAGGAGAGCTAGACAAAGTGGTAACAAAATTGACTCTTAACTGGAGAAATCTTTTATTAGATGGATAAATGGCCAGGTCAGACTCACATGATCAATTATTCGGAAAATTTCATAAGCTGCTCCTCTTGCATTTGCAAAGGCTTCGATGCTTGGAGATGCCTGGCCAACACTGAAAGCCCCAATTAATACAGCAAAGAAGACCTAAGAAATGGGAAGGAAAACCGTCTCGTCACTTCGTGTTTACTACCATGTCTTCCATCTGTCCTCTCTCTTCCCACATGCTTAATGTCACTTCAAAATGGTAAGGCAACTACGTGTAACCTAGTTTGTAACTAAGAGAATAAAATTCAAATGTATCCCTCTCAAAAATGTCAAAGGTGAAAGATGTTAATCATCTTCATTTAATCACTCCATACTGTATACATACATCAAAACATCAATTGCCAATTTAAAATATAAAATTTTATACCAGAAAATATTAGAGTATAGGTACTTTTATTTAGCATGCTTAGCATGCAAAATTAGTTTTACTTGCTGAAGTGAAACAATGATGTAAGTTCTATATGAATACCATATTATAGTGGAACATTTTTATATTTCTCCACTAGCTGAGAATTATCTATATAGATCATCAGAAGGTAAAATGGAAGCAAACATTAGAAGCTAAATCAGAACGCCCATGTCTCAATCCTGGATTAATACTAACTGGCTAAATTCTTTCAGAATATTTAGACTTCAATTTCATGTGCAAAAATAGGTAAGATGCTAGTTGTTCTCTCTACATGTTGTATCAGATGAAAATGCCTATGAAAATATTTTGTAAATTATAAAGCATGATTCGTTATTAGGCTCAGTCTCTCCTCCTCACATCCCCAGACTATGTTCTCTTTGAGGTCTAATATACAGGTTTGGGGAGGTTTTGTTTTGCTCAAATCCTCTTATTAGCAAAGACTTTGCTTTTATTAGAGGTTGAAGAGAACTAGTGTCACTATTCATGGGAAATTATGTTGCCTAATATTATTGAGTGGGGCTGGGATTTAGCTCAGTGGGTAGAGCGCTGCGCTGCAGTCTCTGAGGACCCGAGTTCATTTCCCAGCACCACAAAAATGGGAGAAGGGCATGGCAATCCACTCCCAAGGCAATCCCAAAACAGTCAGGCATTGAAAACCCTATGAGGGTCGCTATGAGTCGGATACCGACTCGATGGCACCTAACAACAACATCAACAACAATATTATTGAGCAGTAGGAGCTTTGCTAAGTGATTCTATGTTGCTTATCTCATTGGTATTTATAGCATTCAAAGTTAGTGCACACACTTCCTGTCACGGCCATTTGGCAAAAGAGGTAACAGAGGCTTGAAGAGTTTAAATGGCTACCCCATATAGCTAGCAAGTATCACAGCAGGAATTTGAACGACATTTGTCCTGTACTTGATATTCTGGATGCCTCTAGGTTGTGAAGCAGAGTTGGGCTCAGTGAATACTGGATTAAAACTGCTTATCTAGGGGTAGACATGTAGTTCAGTGGTAGAAGCATTTGCCTAGCATGCATGAGGGCTAGGCTCAATCTTCAGTACTGCAAAAATAAAATAAAATAAAATAAAATAAAATACCACTTATCTACGTGAAAATTAAGTAGCATACATCTCATTACAACCAGAGCTCACCCACAGCATTACTATCCTAAAGTAAAGGTTTTGGTAAAAGCCATTCCTAACCTAACAATGTCACAAATGGTGAATGAAGTAAAAATGTGGAAAAAAGAAGAGATAATTATTACATCCATATCACAAATCTGAATCCTGAGAACAGGAACTATTTTGCCAGGTGCCCTTACAAACTCCTGTAATCCCAGTGCTCAGGAGGGTGAGACAAGAGAATCATGAGTTTGACACCAGCCTGGTGTACTTAGCCAGTTCTAGATATGTATGGGCTACATAGCAAGACTTGGTCAAAATCAAACAAACAAATTTTAAAAACTCACAAAATAAAGAACTGTATGAAGGGGCTGTAATGATATTAGTCCCGTGAATCTTAGAGTGACTCTATTTTGCAGCAAGCCCTTCTGTAGCTGTTCTACATGCCACACTACAGCAAAATAAGCTATAATTCCTGTAGTGGACAGTGTTTACCAAGACCAGCAGAATCCCTGATAAGAACAGAGTATACAAATTTCTCAGTCTGGTTTTGTCTGTGCAGTATATTGGCTGAGTCTATACCTTTGCTGCTTTCACATTAGGTATTGCTTGATGCCCAGGTTTGTGTTAATTCTGCTATACAATTGTTGTTGTTGCTGACTTAGAGCTATATAAAATAGGAACTTAATAGGTGGATGTTACTGGGGGGAAAGTCGGCTGTCCATACTGATCTAAAACTCCTCCATAAATAATCCTTAACAAACTCATTTTTACTCATCACTGACTCATTTTTTGAGTCATTCTTGGGTAGTTGGTACCATCTCAATTTGGAGGCTGATGTTAATTTTACATTTTCCCAAAAATGTCATTCAACAGGGACTCAACAAAATATGGTCTCTCTTGAACTAAATGCACTTGTGCTTGGCCTAAGGAAATGAAATGCAATGAGATGGAACAAGATACAGATCAAGCTTGATTTATAAATTATTTCATTTGTTC
The DNA here is from genome assembly GCA_007922755.1 of Pedetes capensis. Classification (NCBI taxonomy): domain Eukaryota; kingdom Metazoa; phylum Chordata; class Mammalia; order Rodentia; family Pedetidae; genus Pedetes; species Pedetes capensis. Next base: position 43,938 of record VMDO01004418.1, read on the forward strand.
TTAAATAAAGGAAGACAACATCAAATGGCAAGTTATCTATACTTGTACAAAGCTCTATAACTGTCAAACAGAATTCTCTTTTAGGAAGAATAACAATTTGTACTTTTATAAATTTGTGAGAGGAGGATGGCTTCCAGACAATCAAATGTATTTTTTATTTGATTTGTGAATAGTAAATCAGAAAATAAAAATGAAACACTTAACATTAGGTTTAGATCAAATAAATAATTTCATCAAATGAAAATTCATGCTAGAGTGATTGGTAATGTTAATACTGAGCTACAGGAGAATCTGTGCATGAGATCTGCAAGAAAGAACAAAATTGCCTGTTGGATGCACCTAGTTTCCTTTCCACTCTTTAACTTAGTATTACATGTGTCTTTGATGTCTGCAACACTCATTCAAAATATATTCTTTTTTATCTGAAACCAACACCACTCAAATTCATTGGCATTTTTAATAATGATGCATTTCTTTTTATAACTCACATATAACTTACAGTGAGCACTTGTCCAATCGTATATTCATTTGAGAGGACCAAGGAGGTCCCATACCAGAATGCCAAAGCATATGATGCATAGATCAGCAGGAAAGCTGCACCTATAGAAATGTTAGCAGTGATAGCTTTCTTTATCCCCACTCTTTTAGCATCTTCTAAATTTTTATTGTACCTGAGAGAAAAAACAAAAATGATTACATATACTCATAAATTTTATGGAAATATGTCAATGTAGCAGGACAGTTATTTAGTTAAAATGTGCCCAGTCCTGTGGTATACATGTATTTTTTCCTGTTGCCCACCACTAATGTGATTATTTTATTTTATTTCTGTAAGAGAGGAAACCATCCTGAGAGTAAATTATTTGTGAGACAATTTTCTAAAAATTCCTCACTGGCCTTAGCAATAGTGAAAAAAGAGAAATAATATTTAGCAAAGTTCCAGAATATGTATTATTTCATACACAAAACCAAATAGAGCCACAAAAATTGTCTTCCCTTCAAAATTGGTATGCCTCTTTCATTAGTTAATAAGCTAGAGATAAAATTCTAGAAAATACTAAATATTAGAAAGTGATTTAAATCTCTGAACCTTCAGGAAGCTTTGGAGACAGCTTGCTCCCTTTCCTGCCTCCGTCTAAGACTGCTGGAAGGTGCAACTACAAGATTACACGTGTGAGAGCATGCTGAGAGCTCTGAATTGCTCTGTAATACTTTTTACATTTAAGTAAGCTGTAGGATTTATCTTTTTTCCATAGCTGTCAATTTTGAAAACCACTGACCTACAAAAACTATTTGACTTGAGATTATATAGTAGTTTATCGTTAAGTGTCAATGTCCCCTTCTTTTATACTTTCTACACATTGCCTACACATCCTTCTCAACATTTGTCTGCCATGGCCCTACAGTTGGGGTAAGGAGACTTGCCCTGGAGGTTTGGGCCACCCAAAGCCTTCTGCCTGCAAGGGCTGAGAACATCAAAATTTCAGCAAAATTGCAGCCTAGTAACTTGTTCACAGCACAAAAGTCTTGGAGAACACCTATTAAGACTTCTTAGAGCAAATATAAGTACTTATATAAAAGGGAAATAAAACAAGCAAGCAAAGGACCACAACAGTAAACCCAAAACCAATGTTGGAGTCTACTGATACATATTTTTCTCCAGCTCTAATGACTGAAAGTTTATTCTCAAATGGTAATTCAAGTATTTTAAACCTTCAGGGAGTGGACAATTCATGATGTTAAAGTTAAAGGAGATAGTGTCTTTAACTTTACCTGCACTTGAAAGGAACACAACATACCAAATTCTTTTCAAGAAGAGAGATATGCACATAAGCTAATATAGCCCAGAGTGAAAGAAAAAGAGAAAACTTTGAAAATATAAAACCAAGGTAAAATTATTAGGAAAATAGGACAGATTATAATTGAGTCTTTCATCTGTCTTTATATTCTTTATCAGAACTCCCTGTAGAACCCAGAGCATTCACTCCCTTGCAAAAAGGAGTTCATAATCATTAAAATGAAAGAACCTAATCCCACATAGGGGCTGGGATTTAGCTCAGTTGGTAGAGCATCGCTCTGCAGTCTCTGAGGTCCCGAGTTCGATTCCCAGCACCACAAAAACGGGAGAAGGATGTGGCAACCCACTCCTGAGGCAATCCTGAAAAAAAAAATCAGCCATTGAAAACCCTATAAGGGTTGCTATGAGCTGGGCATGATTCAACGGCACCTAACAACAAAATCCCACATAGAATTCATATTTTACAGTCTTGATCAATTAAATACATTACTATATAATATTACATTAATTTTTTAGAGGATTCATTTCATTAGTAGGTAATAGAGTTCAACCCCTGCCAGATATGAGTACACATTATTTCTGACCTTCATGACTACATTTTTTACCTAGCTACATCACCACAGATACAAAAACATGCCACATGAAATTTAATAAGAATACTAGGTATTAAGTACTGTCTTAATTAATTGATTAATGTGTTTAGTTTCAGACTGAAGCAAAGTGAGTTTATTAATTAGGGATAAGAGACAGTATATTCTTCAAATTTAAGCATGGGCATTCTGAGAGAAAAAAGAAATGTTTAAGAAAAGAATCATACTACACACCCCAGACATGGACATGGGCTGTTCAAGGGAGAAAAGAGCCAAAGACTAAATTTAGATAGAATTTTATAGTGATACAATTTGTGAATCCTCAAATTGCCAGTTACAATCTTTGAACAAAAAACTGCTTTTAAGAAGCACATTTCAGTGTGTGTGTGTGTGTGTGTGTGTGTTTGTGTGTATATGTGTATGTGTCCTGATATAGGAGCTGAATTGAATATAGGAGCCAAGTAATTTATTTGGCATATATTTTATGGTTTTACACCAAGAGCCTTCAATGCTCATGACTCATATTCTATCATCTCTTTTATTTTAGTTTTGCTTACCAAGACTAATGTTGAAACCATTTCACTGATATGATGTTGTCCTACGCAGCCAGAGGAAACATTTGCAGAGGAAGAAGCAACAAAAAGGAAGAAAATCACTTAGATATCTCAAAAGACAAATGAAAATAAAAGGGCAGAGGAGAGAGGATATATAAATAATATTGCAACTACATAGGATTTTTGATTAGTTTTTCCATAAAATTTCACTCATTATAAAATCAGATTTTAAAATCATACATTCATTAGCAGCATTAGTATGAAAATGATAAGTAGGCATGCCTAAAATGAACTAAAGTAATATAACAAAAACTTTCATGTCTAGAAAATATTATTCTTAGCCATTATGAAAATATTTGTCAATGGTGCAAGTACCTACTTATAAGAGCAAGGAACAATTTTGCTTAAGCAAGTAAAAATCAGTACCAACACATATACATATTTGCAAGACACATATAAGAGAGAAAAACCTTTTAAAGTAAGGAGAAAATAACTATTCTAACTACCAAATTAAATGCATTTAGCCTCAACCCACATCTTCAATTCTGAAGAGAAAGTGAGACTGAGACTTTGATTGCTTATTTACGTGGAAGTAGAGAACGGAAGAACTGGAAAAAGAACCAAAGGATTATATCTAGTCTAAGAATAATCTTGTCAGTTAATTCTACTTTCAATTTAAATACCAAATCTAGGAATTTGTCACCACTATCCTGCCTCCCCTGGAAATCACACCTCCAGAATCCCTCTCCCCTGGGCCACTGCACCAGCCCTCAGATTAATCTCCCTGATCCCAGTCTTTGCCTGCTCTTACCCATTCACCAGACCCCTTAAAAGCAGAAGAATGATCTTAAAACATGTAAATGGTCATTCCTCTGTTCAATACCCTCTTTTACTTGCCCATGAGCTTGGAATAACTTTTCATCATCGCCTACAAAGCCTCACATTCCAGCCCCTTCTCACCCAATCTCTCCTCTTTCAGGTGAGCTCTAGTCACAGAAGCTTTATGATATATCCTAGGACACAGCAAAGTCTTTGCTACCACAGGAAGTTTGGAAGACTCTTCTTCCCACTTATCCCAACCCTATGCTCATCATGGGAGGCATTTTTCATCCCCCAGTCCTCAGCCTAGATGAAACCTCCTCAAAGAGGCCTTCCCTGACCACCATATTTTAAACTTGCCCTCCTCACCCTCATTAGCACACTATTTGATTTTCTTCAGAGTATGTTAAATAAAAATCTATTATTTAATATTTCTCTAAATAGCTCCTCTTGGGACTCTCTTATAGTCTTTTGTTTTCCCAATATTTTTTATTTTGACTGGCATATTTACATATTTGTAGTTATTTGTACTCTTCCCCTTCTTCAGTTAAAACTTCAGCTTCATGAGCCAGGTGTGGTGACACACGCCTATAATGCCAGTGACTTGGGAGGTGGAGGCAGGAGAAGTGCAAGTTCGAGATCAGAGGTAGTCTGTGTAATTTGGCAAGAGCTTGTCTCAAAAAGTAAAAAATGGGCTGGGCATGCAGCTCAATGGTATAGCACTTGCAAAGCATGCAAGCGCAAGGCCCTGGGTTCAACTCCCAGGACCACAAAAAAAAAAAAAAAAAAAAAAGAGGAACTTCAGCTTCATGAGAGTATGGGCTTTATTTGATAGAATGCTGGCCCATCATTAAGCAAAAATTTCCATTTTAATAGACTTATTATAAAATAAAAGCAAACAACTTTCCAAAAAACAAAATAGAACATACATATTGCCTTCCTTTGAACTCTGGCACGTAACTATCACAAATTATCTTCATGGGTGTGAAATATACCAACAAAAGATAATTCCAAACATATATGTACAGTATAAAAAATAAGAGTACTCATGTTGTACAGCTGAGGTTAAGAAAGAGTATGGGCCAGACCACTGAAGCCCTGGAGACAGGTCTTGCTTTTATCACGAAACTTCCCATTCTCCCAGAGGTAACCATTAGTCTGACATATAAACATTCCCATGCTGTTCTATATGGCTTTATCACACAATGTATAACCCCTCAAACAAGTTTTTCTAATTTGTTATATGTACATATTCTTAAAATTAAATATTACATCAGAAGGTTATCACAACAAAGATTACATTTTTGTTGTTGTTGTTAGGTGCCATGGAGTCAGTATCTGACTCATATGTACAACAGGCGAAACATTATTTTCAGTGCTTCTCTGCTGTTCACAGGGTTTTCAATGGCAGATTGGTTTTTGGGAGTGGGCTGCCCGGTCCTTCTCCCAGGCCTATAGCACCCGATGCCCCAAGTGGTCTCTCATCCAAGTACTAGCCAGGTCTGACCCTGCTTAGCTTCTGAGATCTGACAGGATTAGATGCCTCAGGGCTATGGCTGCAGGCATTTTTAGTAGTATTTTAATTAAACATATTGATGAGATAGAGTGGTAATTCAGTTGCTATATCCATTATGTAACTATCAAATCAGGATTGCTTACATTTCTGTCTCCTTAAACATTTTACAGAACAAAGTAAATAAAAAAGGGAAAAATTTTTATTAACATGTAATGACAGTTGTAATGAGTTATAGCATGATATTTTTGGTTTTGGATTTTCATACAATTACATCCTGTATTTTCAAATTTTTCTCTCCCTCTTTACTCCTCTAAGTAGTTCCCCTCCCCCTCTCTCCTCTAATGTCCACTCTCTACCACTGTTGTTAGGTGCCCTCGAGTCAGGTCCGACTCATAGTGACCCTATGTACAACAAGACAAAACACTCCCTGACACTGTGCCATGCCCAACACTATGTCAGTACTTCAATCCACTCCTGAAAAAATCTGCCATTGAAAACCCTCTCTAACATTGGTACATTTTAAACCAAGTTTATTGTGGCTGAGAATTCAATGGGTTTAATGAACATTATGAATTTCAATACAACACCACCTATATTCTCAAAAATCTAATAAAAATAGTCACAAGGATAATGCTAAACAATATAATAAAAAAAGATTTTGAACTTTTTGCAAAATGTGATTTTGGTTATATTTTTATCTTCAAAATCATGGAGCATACCTCAACTAAACAGGAAGCTGAACAAAAAGGGAAATGAGCCTCAGGTTAAAATGTCCCACAATACAGAAAACACTCATTCAATTTTAGAAAATCAAGGATTAGTTTGATAGGCCAAAAAAATTAACACAGATATAAAATACATTTCAGCCTAAGAAATTATTTTCATGTTATAGCCCACCTTTTCAAAGAGTACAACCAGAATCACATCTTCTCTAGAATATTAGTAATGCTACAATATATCCATTAAGTTATTTGAGGAAATATATTAATATTGAAAAAAACTCTAATACTAATTCTTAACCTGAGAGCATATGAGATGCCATAGAATTTAACATTTCTAGCAACTTAAAAGAAGCTCAAACCTTTCAAGTTCTTTCTTTTGTCCTCCAAAAGCAATCACAGTTCTAATGGCTGCTAAGACTTCTTCAGCTACTGCTCCAGCTTTTGCATATGCCAAGAGTTCTTTATCAGTAAATGAAGATAATATCTGTTTAAAAATGCAATTTTAGGTCATTAAAATTTTTTAACAAGTTATAGACTCACAAATATTGCTTCTATATGTATGTGAAGAACAATAGTTTTTCTTTTGCTTGTCTGTGGTCATGACATTTTATCTTTTAGCATATACAGAGGATAACAAAAACAGCATACACATTTTAAGATTGTAATACCCAATATATACTGATAATGAAAGATGAATGCAAGTCATGTTTGTCTTCTGTGATTATAAGAGGTGCTCAAAGTGGTTACCATCTTGTTCAACTTAAATTTGAAAAGTCATACATAGATAACATCTCTTAGAATGTATATACATTTTTTGGCATCCCCCATATATTCATTCTGTAAGAGACTGAAGAGCATATCATAAATTTTTAGACTGAGATGGTACATAATAAATTAGATTAATTGAAAAATGTCCCACTGAAAACCTCATAAATTTAACTGCAACTGTAAAGAGATGTTAAATTTCAGAAGAGGAAATATATCCCACACCATTATCATAAACAAACAGAAAAAAGGCATCATGTCAAGGAAATATGGTATGTACTGAACACGGGAACTGTTAATGGTACTGTGGTTCAGAAGTGTTAATGGGGGAGGCTAGAAAAGTGCGCAGGACCAAGTGACTTCAAGGTTTCACATGCCAGGATAAGCACAGTTTGTTCTGCTGATGCTCCTGGGAGTAACAGTACATTCAGCCACAACACAGTCTTTGTTTCCTAGGTGCTCTTTGATCCTTCTGTTTGGTTCCTGAGCATTTATTCTGTAGACAGAACATTGCTGGTTACTTTATATGCACAAGATCTCATTTTTTCTTCTCAAATGCACAGTGAAATGGATATTAATACATATGAGGAAATGGAAATGGGAGAAGTAATTTGCTACTAAGTGGAATATCTGGGATTCAAGCTCAAGTCCATATGGTTTCAAAGCCTCAATTAACACAAAAATCAATTCAAATGGATCAAAGACCTTGATGTAAGACCCAAAACATTGAAACTACTAGGGGAAAACATAGAGAAAATCCTTTTAGATATAAGTATAAACAGGGATTCTCTGAAAAGGACCCTAAGAGCAAGAATGCACACATGAGACAACATGAAATTAAAAAGCTCTGCACAGAAAAGGAGACAACTAACAGAGTGAAAAGACAGCCTGCAGAATGGGAGAAAATTTTTTCCAGCTATGTATCAGACATCCCCAGCACCACAACAATGGGAGAAGGACCTGGCAGCCCACTTCTAGAACAATCTCAAAACAATCAGCCATTGAAAACCCTATAAGGGTTGGACATGGTATCTAAAAACAACAACAACATGCATTAAACAAGGGAATATTATCTAGAATATACAAAGAACTAAAAAAAATTAAAACCAAAAAAGTAAATATCCAATCATAAAACAGGAAAATGAATTCAGTAAATGGTTCCCTTAAAGAAAAAATACAAATGGCCAATAAACATGAAAAAAATGTTCAACACCCTTAGGCATCAGGGAAATGTAAATCAAAACTACACTGAGATTCCATCTTACCCCAGCCAAAATGGGTATCATCGAGAAAACAAACAACAACAAATGCTGGTGAGGACATGGTGAGAAATGAACTCTCATACAATGCCGATGGGAATGTCAGTCCAGCCACTATGGAAATCAGTATGGAGGCTCTTCAAAAGACTATAAATAGCACTACCATGGATTCAGCTGCACTACTCCTGGGTATATGACAAAAGGCATCTAAATCAATATACTATGACATACCTGCTCATTCATGTTCATTGAGGCACTAATCACAATAGCCAAGATATACAATCAACCTAGATGTCCATCAACAGATGAATGAAGAAAAGGTGCTATATATGTACAATGGACCATTACTAAGCCACACAGAGAATGAAATTATGTCAACTGCAAGAAATAAGATGGAACGAGAAACCATAGTTTTAAGGGAAATGACCTAGACTCAGAAAGACAAATATCATGTTTTATCATATGTGGACTCTGGGTTTTAAATATATACATAGAAGTCATGAAAGTAGAAGGAGGGCTATTTGGGAGTGAAAGGGGACTAAAGGGAGGGGACAATAAGAAAGGCAATGGGAGAAAAAGAAATATCACATTTTTCCTATATGCAGACTCTGTATTTATATGCATGCACATACAGTGTGATCAAAAAATATGGTGAATGTTTAAATTTAAAAATGTATTATAGTAAAAGATGCATTGCCCTTAATCTCCCTCAAAATATTCTGAAATGTCTGTTCCTCTGTCATTCTTTCACTAACTGGACTACTTTTTTATTATATTTGGATAGTTGTTCTTTGTCAGTTATGTGTTTTGCATATAATGATTTCCTGCTGTGTAGCTTATGTTTTCACCTTCTTTAAATGGGCTTTCACAAAGTGAAAGTTTAATTTTGGCTGGGAGCTCTGACACATGCCTGTAATTCCAGTGCCTTAGGAGGTAGAGGCCCGAGGATCACACATTTGAGACCAGAAGCAACCTGGGGAATTTAGTGAGACCCTGTTTCAAAAACTAAAAAATAAAAGAGGGGCTGAGGGTACAGCTCAGTGGTAGAACACTTGCTTACAATGCAAAAGATCCTAGGTTCCACACTTCCAGGACTGGAAAAAAAAAAGGTTTAATTTTGATAAAGTCTAACTAATCATTTTCTCCTACGAAGGAACATACTTTTGGCATCAAGTTAAAGAACTTTGGCTAGGCTTAGAGTCCAAAGATTTTCTATGTTGTTTTTGTAAAAATTTTTATAGCTTTACATTTTACATTTACATGTGTGGTCCATTTTAATTTTTATATCAAGTATAAGGTTTAGGTTCTTTTTTCTTTTTTGGCTTGTGGAGGTCCAAATGCACCAGCACCATTATTGAAAAAGCCATCCTTCCTACACTGAATTGCTTTTGCATCTTTGTAAAAGATGAGCTGGGTCTATTTCTAGGTTCTCTATTCTGTGCGCTCTTTGTGATTTGCATCTTTATTCCTCCACCAATATCATACTGTCTTGATTATAGTAACTATAACTTAAGCCTTAATATCAGGTAGACATCTTCCTCTGACTTGACTTTTCTTTTTCTAGATGTTTTAGCTACTCTAGGGCTTGTGAATTTCTGTATAAATTTTTACAATATACTTACTTGCCTACCTCTATAAAAAGCCTTACTGGAATATGTATAGGAATTTCCTTAAACCTATGGTTTGGTTTAGAAAGAACTGACATGTTTCCTATGCTGAATCTTAATCCATCAACACAATGTATCCATTTACTTAGTCTTTGATTTCTCTTATAAGCATTTAATAATTTTGAGTATATAGACTGTGTGTATTTAAGTGGTTATCTAGGTTTTAAGTTTAATTGGAATGATTACAAAAGGTTTTATCTTTTCAATTTCAGTTTTTATGTATTCATTGTTAGTCTGTAAACATGCAAGTGGTCTGGTATCCTGTGACCTTTCTGAACCAATTTTTATCAATTTTTTGCAGGTTCCTTGGGATTTTTATAGAAAATCATTGAATCTATGTTGTCATTAGGTGCTACTGAGTTGGGTGCAACTCATAGTGACTTTCATAGGGTTTTCAATAGCTGACTGTTTTTTGAGATTGTTTCAGGAAGTGGAGTGTTATGTCCTCCCATTTTTGCACCACTAGGGATTAAAACCAAGATATAATTTTATTCTGTCCTTCCACTTTATAGGAATTTATTTCTTTTTCTTGCCTTATTGCAGCAGCTGTAAGTTTCAGTGCTTTGAAGAAAAAGGGAGATGAGAGTGGACTTGCTTGTCTTATTCTCAATCTTCAGGGGAAGGCAATCGTTCACCATTTATCATATTAACTGTGAGGGTTTTATAGATGATCTGTACAGGGTTGAAGTAACATCCCTCTATTCTTAACCTCTAAGAGTTATCATCAGTGAGTATTAGATTTTGTCCCTTTTTTTTCTGGGTCACTTGTAAGATTATAAGCTTTTTCTTCTTTAGCTTGTTGGTATGACAGATTACATTTTCAAATGTTAAATCAGCATTCAACAGATGAAATAAATCTCACTTGGTCATAATATATAATTCTTTTTTTTTTTCTTTGTGGTACTAGGGGTTGAACCCAGGGCCTCATGCTTGCATGCTTAGCAAGTGCTGGATCATTGAGCTGCACTCCCAGCCCATTTTTTTAGTTTTTGACACAGGGTCTCGCTAAATTACGCAGACTACCACTGGCCTCGAATTTGTGATTCTCCTGCCTCCGCCTCCTGAGCCACTGGGATTACAGGTGTGCACCACCATGCTGGGCTATAATTCTTTTATACATTACTAGATTTAGTTTGCTAAAAAGTTGTTAAGGATTTTTTATTCCAAGTTCACGAGAGGTACTGATCTTTTTTTATATTCACTTTGTCTGGATTTGGTATTGGGGCAATATCATAAAATAAATTGACAGATATTTCTTTCCACTCTTTTCTGGTGGAAGATTTTATGAAGTTGGTATTGGTTCTGCTTTAAACAGTTGGTAGAATTTCCCAGTGAAACCACCTACCCTGAAGAATTCTTCCTCAACTTTTAAGTTACAAAGTAAATTTCTTCAATGGTTATGGGGCTATTCTGATTGTCTAGTTCATCTCAGTTCAGTTTTGCTAAAGTAGTATATTCAAGGTATATATTTAGTATATAGCAAGGAATTGATCCTTAAGTTGTCAAATTTATGAGCATAAAGTTGTTTGTAGCATGCCTTTATCTTGCCAATTTTTGCAAGTCATGATATCCCCTATTTCATCTCTGACACTGGATATTTGTATCTTTTCTTCCTTTATTTCTGTCAGTTCCACTAGAGGCTTGGTCAGCTTTCTTCTTTCTTCTTTCTTTCTTCCAATATTTTTTTTCTTTTTTGTGAAGAATTAGTTTTTTGTTTCATTGATTTTTCTTTATTGTTTTCCCGTTTTCAATTCATTAGTTTCTGCATTTACCTTTGCTATTTCCTTCTTCTACTTGCTTTGGTCTTATTTTCCTGTTTTTTTTTTTTTTGTTGTTGTTGTTGTTTGTTTGTTTGTTTAATTTCTTGGGGTAGGAATTTAGGATATTTCTTTCCTTGTTTCTAATATAAACATTTAATGTATAAATTTCTCTCTTAGGACTTCCTTAGCCGCATCCAAAATGTTTTTATATGTTGTATATATTTTTAAACTTGTTTTGGGACTTCTATGATCCATGGATTATATAAAAGTGTGTTGGTTAATTTCCATTTGTTCAAAGATTTTCTTGTTTTTCTGTTAGTGTTTTCTACTCTGACGCTGCTGTAGTCACAGAAAATACAATTTATAGTTTCAATTGTTTTAAATATGTTGAGATTTACTTTGGGCCCAGGATATATCTTGGTAAATGAGATTAATGTGTATCCTGATACAGTTGTCTAAAAATACCAATTAGGTCCTAGTTAATGGTGTTTTTCTGATCTTCTATTATCTCATTCATTTTCTGTGTAGTTGTTCTATCAGTTGCTGAGAGTGGGATATTGAGGTCTCCAAGTATAAGTATAGATTTTATTTTATTTCTCCTTTTAACTCTCAGCTTATATTTATGCATTTTGTAGCTATGTTATTTGGTACATGCAAACTTAGGATCATTATGCCTTCCTGGTGGACTGAGTTTTATCATTATGTAATGTTTCTATTTTTTCTAGCAATTTTCTTTCCTCTTATATTAAAATTACCAAATATTCATATAGCCATGTCTCTTTTTAAAATAAAAATTAGTATTTGTATAGTATTTTTTCCATATATTTATTTCTCTCCTATGTTGTTGAATTTGAAATTTCTCATAAGCAGTATATACTATTTATTCACTTGGCAAATAGGCTTCTCAAGGTAGGGTGCATATATTTTTTAATAATTTCTTTTGACTGGTACACTTAAAACATTTACACTTAAGGTAGTTAATGACATGTTAACATTTAATCCAACATTTAACTATTATATTTTCTATATTTCCTCTACTCCTCATTCCTCTTCTCATTTACTGCCTTCCTAGGGGTTGCCTGATCATTTTTAGGATTTCATTTTGCTTTGTAGTATGTTTTTATTTTTGCAGTAGTGGAGGTACAAACTAGGGCCTTCTGCATGCTACACAAGTATTCTATCACTAAGCTACACCCCCTGACCCTGTTTTTATTTATTTATTTTTTATTTTGAGACAGAATCTCACTAAATGGAACAGGCTGCCTCAGTCTCAAACTTTTGATCCTCTTGCCTCAGCATCCCAAGTTGCTGGGATTGCAGGCATGTGACATGATGCCTGGTTGATCAGCCCTTTATATATATTATTTTATTTTTTGCAGTATTGGGAGGCTGAACCCAGCACCTCATACATGCTTTGCAAGCACTCTGCCACTGAGCTGCACTCTCAACCCCTTTTAAATTTTTTAAATTAAGACAGGGTCTTGCTAAGTTATACAGGCTGCCTCTAGTCTCAAACCTGTGATCTTCCTGCCTCTGCCTCCCGAGTTGCTGGGATCACAGGTGTGTACCATCATGCTAGGCTTATAATATTTTTTAAATACATACTTTTACATGGGGTTCACAATAGTTTCCTTGAGTATTATAATAGTCATATGTGACTTACAAAATCTACTGATATCAATGTTTTACCATTCACAATTCTTGGCTCAACTATCAAATATGATTTATAAATCTCTTTGTGAAGAGGAAAGAATGTGTCCATATTTCAGCTCTTTATGTTGTCCCTTACAGATGCTCTAATATTCCTTCTTTAACAATTTCCTTCTCTTTAAAGAGTTTCACTAAGCCAATCTTTAACAAAGTGTATTCTAGTGAATATATTTTTAAATTTTCTTTGATCTTAAGACTGTTCTTACTGTTTTTACTCCATTGTCATTCTTGAAGGATAATTTTATCAGATACAGTATTCACTCCTCATACTTTTTATTTATTTGTTTTTTGAGTCCTTGAAAAAATTGTGCCACTTCCTTCTGGCATTCATGGTTTCAGATGAGAAGTACATTATCATTCCACTGATTGTTCTCTAGCAGATAATGTGTTGCTTTTCTACGGCTTGTTCCAAGATTTTTTCCCTGTGTCTTTAGTTTTCAATACATTAATTACTATGTGTCTTGGCATGGGTTTATCCTATTTGGGGTCAAATCAGCTTCCTGTGCTTGATCTAATCTTTGACCAAACAGTGAAAGTTTTCAGTCTTTAGCTCTTCAAATACTCCTACCACCTTATTTTATTTCCTTTCTACTTTTGGGACTCATGATGATAATAATAAACCCTGGATCTTTCATGATTGTCCCACAGGTTCATGAGGCTCCTTTTAGTTTCTTTCTTTCTTTTTTTCTTGCAGTACTGGGGGTTGAACCCAGGACCTCGCACCTGCATGCTCTGCAAGTGGAGGACTACTGAGCTGCACCCTCAGCCCAGGTTTTTTTTTTTTTTAGTTTTTTGAGACAGGGTCTTGCTAAGCTACGCAGACTGCCTCTGGTCTCGAACTTGTGATCCTCCTGCCTCCGCCCCTCGAGCCGCTGGGATTATAGGCATGCACCACTGTGCCCGGCGCTCCTTTTAGTTTCTGTGTTTCAGACTGAGTAAATTTTTTATTGTATCTCCAGGTTCACTGATTCTATTCGATCATTTCCGTTTCTATAGATTGAGTTCATATAGCATGACTCCTTATTACTGTTGCATATTTCAGTTTTCTAATTTCATTTTGTTCATCTTAATAACTTCCATTTTGTGGCTTGAATTTTCTGTTTTTTCTGTTATCTCAAAATAAGTCAAAATTAATAAAGCATTTTTTAAATATAAGAAATGGCTAATCTACTGTATTTAAATATGGCAACCACAATGAACTATTACAGAGAAAAAATTATTTCATTGTTCTTAATGAAGCATTTTTATGATAACTGATTTATCTTAGTGTTTAGGTGAGTTAAATGTTATTGTTTGCTCATTCACATTGTGATTTTCTTGGTTCTTGGTATAATGGGTATCTTTCCATTGTATCCTTGACATTTTGTCTATAATCTTAGAAGACTTATGTTTATTTAAAGTTTATATTTTAGAAGGTAAGTTAATATTTTTAGGTTTAACATGGTATCCTTGGCCTACTCTGATGAGCTATGGCTCTACTGGCCATTTAATACTCAAAGCCTGTGTGGTATTATTTTGATCAATCTATAGCAGCTGAATCTCTCATCTGCCCTGGATTCTGCTTCCTGAGTACAGGGAAGTGGCTTCTCAAGGTCAGACTACCAGATATCTCTTGGTAGGGGAAAAGTGTGGTGGTTTCTCTTTACAGTGCTCTCTAGCTGCTCCAGCAGGCAGGGAAAGAGAGCTTCTTGGGCACATCCCAGACCAGGCTGCCTTCAGTGGCTGGAGGCCTTACTGTTCTTCCTCCTTGCATTGTTGTCCTGAGTTGGGGAATAAAGTTTCAACTAACAGGGACAAACAGGCTTCTCAAGGTAGGGTGCATATCTTTTTAAATATAGCTGACAATCAGAGAATGTAAGAAATATGTTTAGAAACATGTCAAAAGACTATGATTAAGATTATTACTAAAAGATCCTGTTAGTAAATAAATAGCTTCTGAAACAATGCATAATTAATTATTAATAGATAAGTTGTGGTCTTCTTTCCTAACTTAGAATAGATGTCAATAAATTTTAAATAGTTTTTAATAAATGCTCATGTGAAGAGATTGCAGTTAACTTGCACAATGTTCTAGTAAACAAAAAATCAATTAACATCAAGAAGCTTTTGCCAAATATTCTAGCTAACTGATAACCACCAAGACCCCATTTACACCTGTGTTACTCTGAGTAACAAATTAACAGAATCTTCAGAACTTCAGTTTCTTCCTCTGTAAAATGAAATATACCTATACTTCCAAAAGACAACATATGTACTTGGTGGACATGGCAAATGCTCAATAAAAAAATTATTGTTTGCAATAACAAAACAATACTCCCACGTGGAAAAACTTCTAAAACTTCTAAAACTTAATACTTACAGCCTAACCTACTTTGTGTTATGCTAAACTTTGATTGGCCTTCCATTACTTATATATTTTACTACATGAATTTAAGTTATGTGGAACCCAACAAAACCTATATATTAGGCCAATCTCTCCATGCTCTGTGTGGGGCGTGCGCCTGGAGGTTCGGATGGGCTGCGCCACCGCGCACACAGGTACCAAACACAATTCACTCGGGACCCTCGGGTGAGGGGCGCGGACTCCTGAGGCCCTCAGGACTCTGGAGGACATGGGAAAAAGGAAAAGCTTCAGGCACTTTTGCCTTCCAGGGGCAAATACCCGTGTTGGTGGTTTCAGTGGTCACGAGGAGACAGCTGTTGCTTCGTTGATGATCAGACCTGTACTTATTATCAAATCATTTTATAAAATGAATTACATGCCCCCTAAGAAAGAGAAAATAAATTTTACAAAACTATTGGAAGTCCTGTGCACAGAGGTGAGGAGCTATATTTCTATTGTTTATCTTCATGATTGAGAGAAAGAACTAGAGACTAAGGATTTACATGTGTCTTGGGCTAAAGAGTATCTATTTTCATAAATTATTTTTGTAACAGTGGCTTTGAATATGCATAAACAGAAAACCATTTATAATAACAACAAAACTGTAAAATCAATTTACAAAGTAAAGCAAATCTATAAACTAATAACATTAAAAACACAAAAGTTAATTTTGGGACATATTTTGTTCACTGAACTTGAATCTCTACTTGCTGAGTAAACATGGCGTTGTCCACTACAGAACACAGATCTTTAGAATTCATTTCTTTTTTTATGAAGGCAGAGGATAAGATGAAAGATCTTCTTCCTTCTTTCTCATCATATTCCAAATAATCACATGGCCAAGGACAGCAGTGAGTCCTGGCACAGGCACTAAGTCAGGCTTGATTAGCTCAGACTGCTAATTTCTACCAGAAAATTTAAAAGCAAGTATCAAATTCAGAATCAGGGATATAGTGATTAAAGACCCTTCCATGAGGTCATGTGGTGGAATTTATAATCAAGAATCACAGGCTTCACCTACCTTTGCCCAGATACCAGCTGACAGTCCAAGAACAGGGCTGACCGCCAAAATCACAAGGGTCAGCTTCCAACCACGTGTAAATCCAACTATAAAACCAGTGAAAAATGTTGCCATTGACTGAAAGAACGTTGCAATTTTGTCACCAATTCCTTCATTAATTTTGGAGACATCACTAAAAGGACAGATAGTATTAGAAATGTCAGAATTGCAGACCCAGAACTTTCCTCCTGAATTTGTTGTTGTTGTTGTTAGGTGCCGTCGAGTCGGTATCCGACTCATAATGACCCTCATAGGGTTTTCAATGGCTGTTTCAGGATTACTTGGGAGAGGATTGCCAGGCCCTTCTCCCATTTTTGCGGTTCTGGGAATTGAACTCGGGACCTCAGAGACTGCAGCACAGCGCTCTACCAACTGAGCTAAATCCCAGCCCCTCCTGAATTAAGCTTAGTTTAATTTTGTTTTGTTGAGAGTAGGGTATATTGGTGTATAGCTAGGGTCTCTGTGTGTATGCTTGTTTTATTTGGCAGGGTGTCAGTTTTTAGGAGGAAATATTTCAGTACCAACAGGAATCTGTAGTACATATGGCCCCAGGAAATGGACATGGGGTACTCAAAATATATTTAATGCAGAAATTTAAAATTGCTCAGAAATTTCCCCAGAAAGTATCATCCTATTGTTGCTCTACTACACATTGCTATTGTGCACAATCTTGGAGTATTTCTTGATTCTGGAAAGTCCAATTCTTCACTCCCTGCTAAGCCATGCAGTTTCCCTTATGCCCTGGCAAGTTATTGGGAACAAAAAGGTACATAAGATGTGACAGCTGGTCAGAAGGAATTTAGTCCAGCCATTACTGCTAGGTGATGCACTAACCTAACACATGTGATGACATCTTTTGCACTTAATTAAGAATAAGAACCACATCTGGGTTAAATATGAACCTAGGTACTTACTCTGTGAGCCGGGTGTTAAGCTCCCCAACATCATGCACATCAAACCAGCCTATCTCTTGCTTCATTATAGCGTGAAAAAACTGCTTTCTTATTTTATATATTTGTCTTCCAGCTGCCAGGCACCAAAATGAAACTTGAATGTAAGCAGCAACAAGCACACCAGCACCAATTGCAGTGTAATAATAGGCATACCTGAAAAACAAGAACACTCTATGTAGTCTTGGCTTTCTAATCAATGCATCTCTCGAAAGCAGACCACTCAGTGCTACTTTTTCTGCTTTCTGGGTATCTCACCATCCTTAAATAAGAAAGGGCTGTAAAAAGCAGATTTGGTGGTCAACATCCAACTACATCTCTGCCAATAGAGAGGAATGATGCAAATCCCAGCTCTTCATTTAACTACTATGTAATTTTAGAAAAGCTACTTAACCTTTCTGAACAACAATCTTCTAGTTGGTAAAGTGGGGATAAAATTAATGACGCAGTAATATGTGAAATATCCTTTGGCCAGTGTCTGGTACATAGTGAGTACTCAGAGAATGCCAGTTATTGTGAAAGCCAGTGGTGTGTTAAGGAATCAGGTGAGATGTGTCATTTGTAGTCATCTCTACATTATTACATCAGTATCAATTGATGAGCCCACGGGGGTGGTCTCTGCACATTGAGGTAGGAAAGAATTAAGGAAACTTATCAGAAAGTGGAACTAAGATGTGGAAATGGTCCCCTGGCCTTTGGGCTATGGGTCTAGCAGAGCTTGGATGTAAAGCAACAATTGAAAATTAAAAGTATTTGTATATTGGGCTGGGCGCAGGGCACACGCCTGTAATCCCAACGGCATGGGAGGCAGAGGCAGGAGGATCGCAAGTTCGAGACCAGAGGCAGCCTGCGTAACTTAGCAAAACCCTGTCTCAAAAAAGTAAAAAAATGGGCTGGGGGTACAGCTCAGTGGTCCAGCACTTGCAAAGCATGCAAGCATGAGGCCACTGGTTCAATCCCCAGTACTGTAAAAAAAAAAAAAAAAAAAAAAAGTTTTTGTATATCATCTGCCCAACCTAAAATGTTTAATGAATCAAATAGTAGCCCTTCCAGTTCTAAACCTAATGATAAAAATGTAAGTATTCTAGCCGGGCATCGTGGCGCACACCTGTAATCCCAGCGCCTCGGCAGGCAGAGGCAGGAGGATCGCAAGTTCGAGACCAGAGGTGGTCTGCATAATTTAACAAGACCCTGCCTCAAAAAGTAAAAAAAGAGGGCTGAGGGTTCACCACAGTGGTATAGCATCTGCAAAGCATGCACGTGAGAGGCCCTGGGTTCAACACCCAGTACCTCGAAAAAAAAAAATTAACTACTCTAAAACACGACCTTTGATATTTAGAAGTAGTCAGTGCTTCCTTGTTGAGACTTTATATATAAAAAGCAAATAACTCTTAGGTTTCACTAAACAATTAATATTTAAAAGTTAAAGGCAAACCTTCTATTTGATTTTATTTCAATTTTATTTTATATTTGTGGTGTAGGGGATGGAACCCAGGGTCTCATGCATGCTAGGCAAGTGCTCTACCACTGAACCACACCCCTTATATACAAATATTCTGAAATGAAACATAGGAAACCAATTTTCCCTTTTTAAAAAGTTTTTTACTTCCTTTCTTCTAATAATAATACCTGTACCATGTGGAAAGTGTAAAAACAATTATATAACAAGCAGTTAAATTCTGATGTTATAATTCAGAATTCCACGTGCAATACATTAAGAATCTGGATAGTCAAATTGTCCCTCAAACTACATCTTGTAATTTATATATATTTACTTAATCACAGAGATGTAATTAGAAGCAAACTTCAGTCAGTAGATAACACTATAATTATTATCCATGTGCTAATGACATATCCGAGCTGGGATTTAGCTCAGTTGGTAGAGCACTGTGCTGCAGTCTCTGAGGTCCCGAGTTCAATTCCCAGCACCTCAAAAATGGGAGAAGGACCTGGCAATCCACTCCCAAGGCAACCCCAAAATAGTCAGCCATTGAAAACCCTATGAGGGTCCCTATGAGTTGGATACCGACTGGACAGCCCCTAACAACAACAACAATAATGACATATCAAGAGAGAGCTAAAAGGAAATTCTATTTAACAAATAGAACTCATGCTCTTAGAATGAGTAGTGTATTTAATGTAATATATTTTAAACAACTTAGACATTCTGTTTTTCCAATATAAAAAAATAATGCCTTTTCACAGGAATATCTGGACACTTTTAATTCTCATTTTTCAAATTATAATGAAATGTTGGCACTTTCTTCAAAACTATGAGATCATTTATAGTATAAATGATTCACTAATACAATCCTTTTGAAATCTGTTATAAGCTAATCTGGAGAGTAAACTTGAAGATATGTAAATCATTAACAAAAAGTTTTCTGAAATGATTTAAAGTCAGAGTGACTATCCTTCTTCTGGGATGTTTTATTTCATTTTTTAGAATTAGACACTGAGCTTAAAAAATTCCTGTTGACTGATAATTGAAAACATTCAGGAAGCAAACTACTACACAGCCTACTACATTACTGAAAATAATGATTCTTAATTCCACAACATTTTAAAAGACTATTTTAAACTTTTCTAATTTCACTTTATATGACATTCTATATTTGCCAGTGCACACATAAATCTAATTTAGTATTAACCCTAACTTCAGTACATTTTATGCACAGAATACTTATCTTAAAAAAAAATCTACATTGTGTCCTCCTTGAAAACCTAACAATGGTGTTGTGTTCCCTAAAACTTCAATTTTTTATTATAATAACACAGAAATTTTAAACATTGCTATAACTGGATTAATACAGAAAAGGTTAATGAAACAATAGTAAGGAAAATGTCTAATTACGTGGTCATGTCTTCCTCCAGACGGTTGAAGATCAGTGAACTGTTGATTTGACCTAGACCACCACAAAATAAACATATACCATTTATATCTCTTTGGTCTCCCTTAGAAATAAACACACAAAAATAAATCAAACTCATTTTACTTAATACTGTATACAAAAACAGATCAAACTGACTCAGTTATAATTATGTATAAGCATTATGACATTCATTCTAATATTTCCCAGCTGCCTGTGTGCAACCACACATACTAAATTCAATATTTATTTGCAAGAAGAAATCCACTTTGATAAATGAATACCAATGCATATGTGATACTTAAGTACAGACTTAAAAATCTAAAACCAGATTTCCCTATTTTCATTTTTACTTAAAAATTGTCACATATAAAGAATAGTATAAGAACACCTGTGAGTATCACCCAATACTAGGAAATGCTAACATTTTTGGATAAAGTACATTTAAAATTCCTTCATAATTTTACCTCCCCCAAACACAGCAATAACTACAGCTCAACATTTTTGTGCATATATTTATGGATTTTATGTAAGCATTGTTGATGTTAGGTGCAGTCGAGTTGGTATCTGACTCATAGTGACCTATGTACAACAGGTAAAACACAATATTGTTAGTGCTTCTCTGCTATTCACAGGGTTTTCAATGGTTGATTATTTTTTGGGAGTGGGCTGCCGGGTCCTTCTCCCAAGCCTACAGCCTGGTGTTCCCAGGCGGTCTCCCATCCACGTACTAACCAGGACCAACCCCCTGCTTAGCTTCCGAGATCTGATGGGATCAGTTGCCACAATGGCACAGCTGCAGACTTATGTAAGCATATATACACATAAATACACAAATGCTTAGTTTTTTAAAAAAATGGTATTTCAGTCTCCACTCAGTGGCCAATTTTACTTATCAGTATATGTGTATATCTATTTTTCCAAAGTTACACTTATTACTGTTGTGTCTAACATCTTGTTATTACTAACCATCTGCACTAAACATACTAGTACAAATACATAGGTACATATGGTAGATATTTTACAGGATAAATTATCAGATCACTGCTGGATTAATGGGGAGACATTTTAAATCTTATTGTCATTGCAAAAAGTTAGGTTACATTTGTGAAAACCTCATTCAGATGAGTCTCATCTTTACAGGCATGGGAAAAAAGAGGAAGAAAATTTTTCGCAAAGTAAGCAATATGTATAAAAGTCTACAGCATGCTTGAAGAATGACTGAGCCAGTTTGGAAGAGGTATGCGGGTGTGTTGTGTGGACATAAGGAAGAGGGTGTGTGGTTAGAAAGATAGTCTGGGTCAGGCAGGTATGGTATATGAACATAGGCCAGCACACATTCAATGGTTTTGAGCTAAAATGGATAGAATTAGAAGTATGGTCTAGGAAGATTTAGCTTTCAACATTGTAAAAGATCAAAAGGAATAGAGACTAAAGAGCTTGAGCTATTGCCACATTATGTAGGGAAAGAAGTTCTGAATGAGAACAGAAAAGGGGGGAAATATCAGATTCATAGAGGAAGAAGCTACAGGGTCTAGCAATGATGGAATAGAAGTAGAGAGTAAAAATAAAAGGGATCGAGACCTTGATCTTAAGCACTTGGGGAATGCTGGTGTTATGGTAGGAAATAAGGCCCCAAAAGAGATGGTTTGGGCAGAAGAAAGAGTAGTATTAGTTCAGTCTTGAACATTTTAATTTTATAGTGTCTGGGACATTCAAATGAAGATGTCCAATATTATTCAGACTGTGGCCCTCTAGTTGTGGAGAGACTTCAGATATAAAAGATTTAATAGTCATGTGCTAGAGGGCATAGCTAAATTCAAGAAAGAAAGAAAAAAGTCATCTCTTCTTACCTGTAAGGACAGAATGACAGATAGAGAGAAAACAGCCGGCCAAATACAGAACCCTGGAGAAAACTGCACTAATGGGTAAAACAGACAGTAAAGGAGCAATAAAGATACAAAGAGACTTAGCAACAAGTTGGAGAAATCTTTGACTGCTTAACCTTGTGTCAATGTGACAATAAAATAAAATTGGACAAGAATCACCAGATAAGGATTCTTCTCCAAATCAGTCTCTAAAAATCTTTCATTGTGAATTTTTATCTACTCTTTCTAGCCAAGAAATGTTTCTAAATAGTATTAATAGTCACACTGTGTATCACCACCAACTGAAGTCCGATTTTCAAGTCTAACAAAGTATCTATTTTCTCCTATTTGCTACTTCAGGTTGAATATCCTTTATCTAAAATGCTCAGGATTAAAAGTATGTTAGATTTCAGACTATTTCATATTTTGGAATATTTGCACAGATTTAACAACTGAGCATCCCAAATGCAAAAATCCAAAACCCAAACTGAGCCCTGATCCTCACAAAGATTCAAATTTTGGGACATTGCATATTTTTGGATTAGGGATGCTGAAACTTTACTAGTTTTCTTAATTCTAAACATAAGAAAACAAAAAAATTTAAACAAATCTTTTTGGCAATGATGGCTTCCAAGTGTAGTGTTATTATCATATAGTTTAAAAAGTACAAGAAATATGTTCAAGGTCAAATTTGGCTCTTGTGTTTATGTGTATAGAGTACAATATACGATTTCATTCATCAGAAGCAACAATACCTGTTACCAAGTTCCTCTTACTTGTGCTTCAGCTGTGTCTAAGTGTCACAGCCAGATGTCATTGTGCACACCTGTAATCATAAAACTTGAGAGACTAAAGTAGGAGAGTCATGAGTTCGAGACCAGAGGTGCAACTCTTGTTTCTGTGAGGTTTTTTTCCTTCTTTTATTCTACACCAGGGATTGAATCCAGGGTCTCACACATGGTAGACAAGTACTTCACCACTGAGTTACATACCATCCCTGAGACCCTGTCTCATAATAAAAAATAACAAGGGGCTGGGCATGTGGCTCAGTGGTGAAGTACTTGCCTAGCATGCACAAAACCCTAGGTTTAATTCCTCAGTATTCCAAAAAAGTATAACAAAATAAAAATCAGGTGTAATCTCTGCTGATCAAAGAAAGGAATAGAGATATCCTATTCTTTAGATCTCCTACAATCAACTCTTGTTTTCTTCTAGTCAACATTTATTAATTAAAATCTCCCAGTCTCAAAGACTTTTTCCCCTCTTCTATGCAGTCCTCACAAAATTCTTACTTTGCCATATGCTTTCACAAGATCAAAACTTCAAGCTGAAATGACCTTAGATAACATAGGGTAGAGTTACTTTTTATTTGTATGATTGTGAAAGGGTTACTGCCAAAATCAGTAGTTACAATGAAGAATATTTGAATAGTATCCTAAAATTAATCTTGTTTTTTGGTGGGAAAAGCCAGAAGTCTCTCAGTTACATGGTGTTATTAGCCAAACTATCAGAGTAGGAAAGCTTAGATTCTTTTCATAAAATATTCAGATTCTTGGCTCCTTTCTTGTTGTCTGGCTTCTAGAAACTCATGGTTTCTTCCCCCACTCTGGTCCCACTCCATTCACTGGCTTGTGCTGTCCCTCTTCCCTACATGCTGGTGATTCCCAGAACTCCATGCACAATCACAGGATGACCTAAGTCACTTCTACAGCATCAGCAACTTCCAAATCAGTATCTGGATCTACTCAACTCCTATCCTTCCTCATGGTTAATGCTCTGGTTTAGGCTCCCATCATCTCAATCTCTCCTCTAATAAAAACCTCCTACCTGGTCTTTCTGCCTGCAGCTGTACCACCTTGGCATCCAATCCCATCAGATCTTGGAATCTAAGCAGGACGGGGCCTGGTTAGTACTTGGATGGGAGACCATCTGGGAATACCAGGTGCTGTAGGCTTGGGAGAAGGACCTGGCAGCCCATTCCTGAAATAATCAGCCATTAAAAACATTATGAGTAGCAGAGAAGCATTGACAATAGTGTCAGGCATGGCACAGTGACAGATAATGTCTTGTGTGTTGTACATAAGGGTCACTATGAGTCGGACCTGACTAGATAGCACCTAACAATAACAACAACTGATCTTTCTACTCCAATTGGGTCTTCATATTGTCATCAGATTTTATCTTTGGAAATAATATAATCCTACTGTTTCCACTTGGAATCTTCAATGACAGTCCATAATGCATAAAAGATAAAATCTGAGACAGAGAACATGCCGTATCAAGTCCTTTGCAATATATATGTGACAGGATAGTATTTTTGAAATACCAATCAATGACTTTTCCAGATATTTTCTTTAACCCCAGACCTTCTTCCTTATCCCAGGAGCTAGGGTACTATGCTATAACTGTCCTAGGAGAGGGCTGCTGCAGCATCAAAGGAAACAGTGTGGCTTTTGTGTGTCCAAAGCCTATCCCCTCAAGGGTCGGGGAGGAAACTAAGCATGCCAAAATATTCTGTTTAAATTTTATGAGACTAGGCTTCACCTTTTCAGACTGAAGAATATTTTCCATGTACTAAGAGGATATGCAGCTAAGAACTGACCACAGCACAGGCACTGAGGTCCAG
This sequence comes from Pedetes capensis, assembly GCA_007922755.1. Taxonomy (NCBI): domain Eukaryota; kingdom Metazoa; phylum Chordata; class Mammalia; order Rodentia; family Pedetidae; genus Pedetes; species Pedetes capensis. The sequence goes on from VMDO01004418.1 coordinate 68,855, forward strand.
GAAACAGAAGCCCGTCTCCTGCTACCCAAGCAGACCCTGGAGTGAGACCTCAGGAACACAATGATTACATAGGGAGTTGAGGAGATGGCCCCAGCACAGCTTCCCAGAGCCTCCATGGGCCCAAAGGGATGCAGAAGGATCAGAATGATCTCAGTGCTCCTAAGACAACGGAACGAGAGAGCCTGGTGGAGGCCTTCACAGAGGATGGTGCTGAACAACACTTGGCCCCCACACCCATCTGGAGCTATGCAGGCCTCCCAGATGTACTCCAGCAAAAGGTGAGGGCTACCCTAAGACAACTAGGATGGGGCTTCTGCCACATTAGCTAAAGAGGGACCCAAAATTGATATTGTGTTGTATAAAAGGTACATTTCTTGCACACTTGAGTTCTAAAATAACACTCATATTCAGTATATACCTTTCTAGCCTCAACTCACACCACTCCGTCACGCCCAGCATTTCCATGTCCATGGAGCCCCACCTCTAAGCACACTGAGGGGTTGGTTGCTCCCTAAGTATTCTATCCACTTTCTTCCTACAACAATATATTCATTCTGCCCTACCTAAAGCACCCTTTACTAAATTTTATTTTCTCAGAAAACACTCCTCCATGAATGAGCTAAAGCATGACTTCTTCTCAAATGGCTTACCCTTAGCACAGTGATTCACCTTGTCATAGAATTCCACAGGTATTGACATGATGCAAATGATTAAATCAGTCCTAAAATGGAAGTGTGGTTGCATACATACATCTCTTATCACTCCCATTGGTGTAAGTATAAGAAAAATTGGACTAGTTTATTATTGCATCCTCCATGTCTAGCCAGTTATATCTGCAATAACCCAGACTGTCTCAAAGACTGACAAATGAGCTACCACTCATGCCAGACCATTTATCAAAATATTCCATCCAAGCATTCTCCTATTCACATATAAGTGTCTCACATATGATTATAAAGATAAATAGGTGACCATTTCACCTGGTCAGGAAGGCCTTTTCTAAACCCAAGTAAGACTTCTAAAGAACTAAACTCTGTCTACATCATGATTAATCACTCCATTCAGTTTAGGGATCATACACATTACATTTTTATCTGATCCAAGTACCTCAGCATTTTAGTAATTACTAAACAATTAAGAAAAGTATAAGTAAGCTGGGTGCCATGGTACACACATGTAATCCCATTTCCTCAGAGTGCTGAGGCAGAAGGGTGGCAGGTTTGAAGCCAAAGAGAGGCTGCACAATTATCAAGAGCCTGTTTGAAAACAAAAAATAAAAACAAGGAGGAACTGGGGTTCAGTTCAGTGGTGGAGCACTTGTATAGCATATGAGGTCCTGGGTTCATCCTCAGTCCTATAAGAAAAGTATAATAAAAAATACGTGACATAAGCTGGGCATGATGGCACATGCCTGTAATCCCAGCCCTTGGGAGGCTCAGGCAGTAGGATCAATGCAAATTTGAGGCCAGTCTGGTATCTACATAGTGAGTTCCAAGCCAGTCCAGAAAAACAAAAACAAAAAAACAAAAAACAAACAAAATGAAACAATGTATGTGACATGACTACGTTAATGACTTCTTTACTGGTAATCTGATGTTATATTAAAAGGGTACTTTCCAAACCATATTCCATATGGCCTTAGTGCCAGGCAGTATTCTAGACCTAGATCGACAGCCACTTTTTCTAATCTCACTTTATTTCCATACCAGCAGGAGAGTGTTCACTTTTAAGCCCCAAACCTCATAAGAAGGGGTAATACTGTGAAAATGTCTAGCACAGCTTTTCCAAGGACTTCTTTTTTTGTCCTTATGCCTTTCTCCACATGCAAGGTACTATAATAAACAAGTAAACCAATAAATTAATAAGATAATTATAGGGCAATAACTTTTAATAAGTAAATAAAGTCTTATGTCATAGTGACAGTGTGGTTAGTTCGAGACAAAAGGTCTTTCAGAGGGAGAACTGAGTCATAAGCAGCAACCACTAAAGACAGAGGGGGAAAGGTCAAAACCACCCTAAGTAAGGAAGGAGACTAGAATGTTCCAAGAACAGGAAGAAGGCCACTGTGGATGGACTATAGTGAGTTGGTGATGAACAGTGAGACTGATGTGGCAGACAAGGCAAGATCATGGGGGTAATATAAACCACTGTGTGGAATTTACCCAAAACAATCAGCCATTGAAAACCCTATGAGGGTCATTATGATTTGGACTTGACTCAATGGCACCTAACAACAACAACAACAATGGGGAAAGAGTGGGAGCAAGATGACTTCTTTTCATTTTTACAAACTTATTGTGAGCCAAGTGTGGTGGAACACATCTGTAATCCCAGTGACTTAGGAGGCAGAGGCAGGAGGGTGGCGGGTTCCAGGCCAGAGGCAACCTGCATAACTTAGCAAGACCCTGTCTCAAGATAAAAAATAAAAAAGGAGTTGGGGGTGCAAAGGAGTAGAGTGCTTGCAAAGTATGTGGGAGGCCCTGGATTCAAACCCCCAGTACCATGAAACAACAAAAACCCGCACAAACAAGCTATGAGATGTGAAGGATTAGACAAAGGTGGGCGAGAGAGGAAGCAGAGCAAGCAGTTATGAAGACCGAGGAGCATAGCTAAGACATGAGGATGGCTCTGGACACAGATCGTAGCTGGGGAATAGGTGGTTGGACTCTGAGTGACCCCAGCACTGCTGCAGGTGGTAGGAGAGCAGGCCAGCAGCAGTGACCCTGGCTCTGGACTGCCTTCCATTACTTTAAACCTGTGCAGCCTGCCTCTGAGATGTTTTTCCTGGGGAGCTTTCATGACAGACACTTCTTATATGGGTTTTCTCTGATTAAGAAGTTAGGAAATCATACACTTCTGTAATGCACAGGTGCTTTCTAGCTCAAGAACATTATGATTCCAATTTTCCCAATCCTCTTGGGCTGGAAGCCCCATCACACCCCTCAGTGTCTATGATGCTCTGCCTCCCTTCAGGCCCAAAGCAATGAATCCAGGCGACTTTGGCCTGAAACCTTTGAAGCTATGGGCCCAAATAAGTTCTTTCTCTCAGGTGTTTGTCACAGGGAAGAAAAATCTACTAACTCAATAAATTTAGTTTATTGCAGCCATCAGAGGTCAGCCCCATGCTTCAAGCAGCCATATGATGTCCACTGTTCCCAGAATGGGCCAAGCTTCAACAGTCATTATAACCTATAACTGCCTTACTGATAGACAGAAGAGTTCAGCCACTGTCCCTTTATGTACTGCACACAGAAGCCCAGCATGATCAGGTACCACCTCTCATACTGTGAGAGCAACGTTTGTGTTTAGACTTCATAAAAAAGTGGGTCTGATCAGCATGGGTATAAATGCACACATTAGGTCTGCTGAGCTACCTGAGAGTGCTGAAAGATCTGATGACTTCCTTATAAACTAGGAAGAGAGCTAACTCCACAGAATGATGCCAAATACAGAGTACACAGGAAACAATGAATTCTGAGACCATAGAGGACTTCCTCTGGTGAATAGTATAAAAGAAAAGTGCCAGTTCTAAGGTGTTAGTATCCTTTTTGCAGGTCTGCTCAAATGTTATGGAGGGAGGTAATAAATGCTTACAAATTTTATATAGCTCAAACATAAATTTTCTGGCCCAACTCACTACCAACATTCACAAAACTAAAGTAGTCCTACCATAGAGTAAATCATGTATTCCTCAGGATCACAAAGAAGTGGTTCCCCAGAACTATAAATAAGGATCAAAGATTTCCTATATATCCCAAGTTGGCTTGTTCTGGGGAAAGGATTTTTGTCAGACTGAATAGTGCACATATTGATGGGCAAAGCCCTGGGTTTAATACTCAGAATCAAAAAAGAAAACATATCAAAGAAAATAAAATCAAAAAGCCTACAGCTGTTGAAGGGTCCTTGTAAGCTAAAAGGTATCACTATGTTTTCAAAGATTCTCTCAAACAGCTATTTTTAACATTTTTGTCATCTGCATGCAAACTGAGTCTTAATCATTGAGTTGTTCAGTTTAACTCAATCTGTGCTTGATCAGAGGTGACCTGAACACTGAAGCTCAGAGACAACAACCTGCTCTCCACAATCAAGAGTGCATGTGTCATGCACAAGTTATTTCAATTGTCCATTCACTTTCCTACTGCCCTAGGGCACTGTTTCACATCACCTTTCTTTATAGCTGGATGTGTTGCTTCCTGTCTGAGAAAACTGAAATATAATAATTCCCCCTTACCAACAGTTATGCCCTCTGTGGTTTCAGTTTCCTGAAGTCAACCTTGAAATTGAATCATCTCAAATCATCAAAAGGAAAAAGAGGATGCGGAACATGTACTAAGATATACTTTGAAAAAAAAGAGATACCACACTTATACTACTTTATTATATTGTTATACTTTTTCTTTATTATTTGCAAAGTTACTGTTAATCCATTATTTATGTATAATTTATGAATTAAACTGTATTACAGGTATGTTTATATAACAAAGAATATGTAATACAGAAGGTTCAGTACTATCCATTGCTTCAGGCACCCACTAGGGGTCTTAGAACACACTCCCAAGAAGATAAGGGGGACTAGTCAATTTAGAAAAAAACTTCCAAAGAATCTTATCTCCTTATCTACTCACCTTTGGACTCTGACTCTCCAATACCCTCTCTTCTTATCTGTTATAAACAAACTGTCCTTATTCATATCTTAAGCAAACATTTCCTCCAGAGCAGAGGATTCCAACCTTTCCAAGGACATCACTCCAACAAATCTCTTCCCTTTCTTTCAAACATAACTTATCATTTTATCCTTCATTTTTGGTACTGTCATTAGTACAAACAAAATATTACTTCTTTCCTAAATAACACACATATGCATATACACACACATACACATACACGCAGTCATACACATCCCTTCTCTTGGCCCTACTTCCCTTTTCATGCATCTGTTTCCAAACAGCCAAACTCATGACTATGTCCAAAACTTGATTTCTGGTATTTACTGCCCAAACCTACTCTCCATCCATCTTTCCCCTCTCAGTTGACAGTAACTGCATTCTTCCAATTTCTCAGTTTAAAAATGTTAAACTCATCCTGGGCTTCTGTCTTATACTCACAAATCTGTCAGGAACTCTCATAACTCATCATTCAAGGTCCAGATTAGATTTGTGTAATTCCTCCTGAAGCTTTCTAGGTTATTTCTGACTATAGAGAGACCTCTCTTTTTCTGCATATCTCTGCCAGAACTTCCACTGGACATTCTAATGCTTGTGAATATTATCTTCTCAAGCTTATTATAAACATGAGCTGCAGTCAGACATTCCATTTCCCAAATACTAAACAGAATAGTGCATATTTGGTAAAGGCCCCATAAACATCACATAAGTGAATGCTTACAAGTTTCTAATAAAATTAATACCACAAACAATACTTACTTTGATTGGTAATATTTAATGGAATATTGCTTCCTGCATTTGCAAAGCTATCCGTCATTTCTCCAAACACCAGCATTGTGAGTGGGAGTCCAGCTCCGTGGATAATGGCAGCCAAAGTTCCCAGCACCATGTACAGCCTGTCAAGCCAATTCGCATAGCGAAACTAAGAAAGAGAAGCAAGTACAGCACACACATAATTAGCACAGTTTCATGGATGGTTTGCTCTACCTTCAAAATGTATCTCAAACCAGTTTCAGACTAGCACTGCTAACCATCTAGTCCAAGCCACCCATTGCTAAACTACTGCAATAGCCTATTTAGAAATGGGCATTTGACTCTTATATTGGATCTTGGCCTAATTTTTCATATTGGTCCCAGTCTATATTCTTTTTTTACGTGATACCTAATGAGATTTGTATGGGCTGGGATTTAGCTCAGTTGGTAGAGTGCCGCTCTGCAGTCTCTGAGGTCCCGAGTTCGATTCCCAGCCTCGCAAAAATGGGAGAAGGACATGGCAACCCACTCCCAAGGCAATCCCGAAAATAATCTGCCATTGAATACCCTATGAGGGTTGCTATGAGTTGGACAGGACTCGACGGCACCTAACAACAACAACAAATGAGATCTGTAAAACTCTTTACCAAGTCTGTTGTAGAAATATAGTATAATATTTGTTGCTCAAGAACAGAAGTCAGTTTTCATGTTACAAAAAAAAATACTTGAATGCCAAGGGGACCTCTGAGGAAAAGTTTTGCTACTTTAACAGTGTTCTTGGGTTAATGATTTGCTGTATAATGGAATTAGGATAAATGTGAAATGGTTGTATGATAATTAGGCTTTAATAATGAGCAGGAGCCTGTTTGGAAGAATGAGATTTTCCAAAACGAAATATGAACAATTGCAAATAATAATAATAATAATAATAATAATAATAATAATAATAATGAGCAGGAGGTGGTAAAGACTGGGCTGGATGCAAGCTTCCCAAGAAACATTTTTCATGAGTAGGTAGAATGTGGCCCTAATGAATGACCAATGCAGATCAACACAACTTACCTAATTATAGGTAAGTCCTAGGAAAGAAAGAAAGGCTTCCACAGATCCAAAAACTGATAGAGGATACAGCAAGAAAAATGGGCTCAGGGTCTACCTGGGAAGCAATTCATGCTTCTCCTGTATAACTCAATGAACTGATTAAGGTTTGAAAGAAAACCAAGTGAAAGAAAACAAAACATGAAACAGGCCCAAATCACTTGTGGGATTTTGTGCATAAATGCCAAGGAAGGTGGCTGACATAGGGATGCTCCATGTACCCACTGGAAGCAGGTATGTAAACCAAGGTGGAAACTTGTTTAAAAGCCTTAGATCTAGGTAGGAACATAAAATAAAGCAAAGATCATGGATCAGATAATAGAACAGACATAACAGCAGAAATCAAAATTTTAGAGGTTATGTATTCTTTATAAAGAGATATAAAGTAAGCATAAAATTACTTAACAAGGAACTTACAGTAATACACTAATAAGTACTGAGTTGATAAGTAGAAAAATAAAGAGCAGAATAGGTCTTGGTAGTATGAATGGCACTGCATACAGCAAGAGAATGAAGGCAAAGTCAAGTTAGGAAATGACTGCTCAAAGTTAAAGTTTGGTTTGAGAAGAACATCTAAGATTATACTGGTTAGGTATTTGGAGTTGATTTTTTATACCTCTTAAAATTTTAATTGAGTAAGCTTAAGTTTCGGTTGATGACATAACCTTCCATAACCTCAAAACATAATCTTTACAAACTAAAACCTTAAGAAGAGAATAGTGTTTGGGCATATTTCACATTTCATTGAAACACAGGTTGTTTTGGCATTGTGTTCATTGTTTTGACTAAGCATTTATCCTCTTCCTTAAAAAAACCAAAAATATAGAAGAGATAAGCAGAATCTACTTATCTTCTCTTAGAGACACCATTAAGTACACAAAATATCAAAGTCCTTCAAACAGGAAGAGAAGGTAGTTGATATGTAAAGAATTTTCTCTTACCATCATAAGGTATTTACCTTCAAAACTTTTCTTTGATTCATCATAAAAACAAGTAGGCTAATGCATATAAAAACAAAGTCTCATGTTATAGGTAAATCAGTCAAAGAGACGATTGGTAAAAATACATGTACGTGAAGTAAATTGAGATGATGCAATGTCCTAGAAAATACATGAACCAATTATTTAAAGAACTTGAGGTAGGGGATCATTAGTAGATGCTGTAACTCACAGGTGAACTAAGATATTTCCATGATGCACCAAGATTCCTTCATAGTTGCAAAATTGGGAAGAGATCCCTCTATTATGGGGGCGAAAGATAAAATTTGCCATGACTTAAAATAAGTGATTAAATGTAGCATCATAAATAAAGTAGAATACCTTGACATTTGAAATTTCTAGATGTAATGACACATGAAGTATACAGTATCCCTATGCAATATTCTTACCAAAGATATTTTACCTCAACATGATAAAACATTTAGACCTAAGTTGCAGCATGTAAGAAAAGCGAAGAAAGGAATACCAAGTTAGATAAAACTGCAAGGAAGCAATCAAAATTGTCCATCCAGTGTGACTTTCTATAGGAGAAGTGGTGGAGTCTTTTGAACATTCCAAAGTCATTTATAAAGAGGAGTAAAGGGTTCTATACTCAAGAAACTTAATGTCCAAATACAGGTCAATGACTAGTTTCTTTTTCAAACAAATCAAATGTATAAAACATTTTTTGGAGATAATTGGAAAAGTTTGAATATAAATGGAGCATAGATGTTGTTGTTAGGTGCTGTCAAGTCAGGTCCATCTTATAGCAACCCTATATACAAGAGAATGAAAACACTCCTCGATTCTGTCCCATTCATATAATCTTACTCATGTTTAAGACCATTGTTGCAGACATTGTGTCAATCTATCTAACTGAGGGTTTTCCTTTTTTTTGTTGGCCTGCCATTCTTCCAAACATGATGTCCTTCTCCAGTGATTGGTACCTCCTGACTACATGTCCAAAATACCTAAAACACAGTCTAGCTATCTTTGTTTCTAAGGAGCACTGACAGATCTGTTGGTTCTTTTGGCAGTCCATGGTATAGTCAATATTCATGTCCAACAACATAACTCAAAAGCATCAGTTATTCTCCTATCTCCCTTGTTCAATGTCTACCTTTTACAACCATAGGATGCAACTGAAAATACCATGACACGACACCGGTGCACCTTCATCTTCAATGTGACATCTTTACTTTTCAGTACTTTAAAGAGGTCTTTCACAATAGCTTTTCCCAATGCAATGCATCTTTTGATTTCTTCACTGCTACTTCCATGAGAGTGGATTGTAGATCCAAGTAAAGTGAAATCTTGGACAACCACATCTTTTTCTTTATTTATCATGAAGTTGCACACTGACCCAGTGGTAAGGATTTCTGTTTTGCTGATGTACAGGCGCAATCCATACTGGAGGCTGTGTTCTTTGATCTTCATCAGTAAATGTTTCAAATCCTCTTCACTTTTAGCAAGCAAAGTTGTGTCATCTACCATAATGCCAGTTTGTTAATGAGTCTTCCTCCAATCATGATGCCATGTTCTTCTTCATAAAGTCTAGTGTATGTACGGTTAAATATAATCATTGCATTATGATTTACAGGAAAATGTGTAGAAAACTTCTGAGAAGTATAAATTGAGGTATTTATGAATTATCATAAAACCTATAAATTTAGGTGAAATATGGAAAAATGTTAATTATTAGCTATACATAATGGGTATACAAGCATGCAATGATTACCTTTTTATAGTATGGAAATATTTCATCATAAATTTGGTAAAGAGAAGATAGCCCTCAAACAGGGAAAAGTTACGTTTTTTCATCTTACACTGGAAGGAGCAAGCTAAGAATGAGTACAGATACAAATAAGTACTAGAAATAGAGATGGAAAGTTGAGAGAGTCAGAACCTCAAATTTCTTTGTGACATGAAGCTAGATTCATTTCTGGACAGAATGGTTAAGAAGATGTGAGGAAAGTGGTAATATCATAATGCTGATTGGGACACAGGCTAGGGCTTAGCCCAGTTGGCAGAATGCTGTTGTATACACTCTGAGGTCCTGGGTTCAATTTCTCGCACCGCAAAAGTGGGAGAAGGACCTGGCAGCCCACTCCCAAAATAATCTCGAAAACAATCAGCAATTGAAAACCTTATGAATAGCAGAAAACCGACATAGTGCTGGGTGTGGGACAGTGTTGGGGAGACTTTTGTTCTGTTGTACATAAGGTTGCTATGAGTCAGACTTGACTACATTGCACCTAACAACAACAATAATTAAGACAGAAGCTGCCATCAAGTGTCCTAGGTCTACAGTTTATTAGGAAAGACTTTTGGGGAAAAAATCTCAAATTTCTCCTAGACAGTGTCTATCTATGAAGTCATAAACACAAATGTATTAGTCTTTGATGAAAACTTTGGATATTTTCCAGCTTAGCCAGTCCTCTTTATTGTCTCTCTTTTGACACTGTATGTTCATTTACCATTGATGTTATTGCAAAATACCACTAACTTAGTTGCTAAAAACAATATAAATTTATTACCTTATAGTTCTAGAGTCAGAGGCCTTACTGGGCTAAAACCAAGGTGGCACCAGGACTGCACTCCTGGAAGCTCCAGGGAGCAATCTGTTTCTTTCCTCCCTGAGCTTCTAGAGGCCTCTTGCATTCCTAGACTGGGAGCCCCTCCTTGCATCACTCTAGCCTCTTACTTCAGCTGTCACATCTCCTCCTGCTGATGCTGAGTCCCCTGCCTCCCTCTTGGAAGCACTGTGTGATTACACTGGATCCACATGGATAACCCAGGACGCTCTCCTCTTCCCAATGTCCTTCACATCTGCAGTCTCTTTTACCATGTGACAAAGCATATTCACAGGGCCCTGGGATCAGGATGTGGACATGAGAGAAGGGACATTATTTTGCTGACCATACCTGGTCTAGCCTTTTTTCTCTCAGCCACTCTTTTCTCCTCCTACCCCTCCTCCAGTTGTGTGCTTCTGAGGATCTAGCGATAGTAGCCAGATAATATCACTTCAGTCCCTTCCTTCAAATGTTTGGACACCTCTCCTTTCTACTTAAAAGGGAAATTTAGAGTAAAACTCAAACTCTTTCCTATACTTATATAATATGCTACTAATCTGACCTTTCTCATCTATGACTTTACTGCAGACAAATCTCCCTTACTCTGCTCTTTGACTCACACAGCAATGATTAAGACTACCTACCTGTCCTCGTAAAGCTTATATTTTAGTGCAAACACTAAAAGATGGAATAGATGTACTCAATATTCTTTCAAGATCTAGGTACCAATTGAAGTTCCAGGCACTGTTCTAGAGCCTGGAGATACAACAAGTGAAGAAAATATACAAATCCTCCAAACTCATAGTACTTACATTCAAGGCATAGGCAAATAAGAAATCAGACAGGAAAGTATTCAGAAGAAATATCATACACGGTCATGTACCAAAGTGACAGGCAGGGTCAGTTGATTTAAATTGACTATTTGAGAAAGTGGGGCTGGGATTTAGGTCAGATGGTAGAGCGCTGCGCCGCAGTCTGAGGTCCCCAGTTCAATTCCCAGCACCGCAAAAATGGGAGAAGGACCTGGCAATCCACTCCCAAGGCAATCCCGAAACAGCCATTGAAAACCCTATGAGGGTTGCTATGAGTCGGACTTGACTTGACGGCACCTAACAAAAAGTTGAGAAAGTATCTCAGAAAGATACTCAGAAAGTATCTCTCAGAGAAAGTATCTCAGGGATAGGAAAGACACAGCTTGTCATGTGATGATCTGGGGACAGAGCATTCGAAACAGGAAGAATAAATGTGAAAGGCGTTAGGTGGAAACAAGTTTGGTGTGCCTCAAGGATCAGAAAGAATGAACTGAGAGGTAAGAGCTGAGTGAGGGAAAAGACTTGCCTATGGTGAAGTCACAGATGAGCAAGGTCAAACTAGAAGCACCTTGTACAGCTATAGGAAAGACATTGGGTTTTTCTCTACATTTTCCTTATAGGTAGAAAGGAGAGGCATCCAAACATTTGAAGGAAGGGACTGAAGTGATATTATCTGGCTACTATGGGTAGTTCCTCAGAAGCACAAACTGGAGGAGGGATAGGAGGAGAAAAGAGTGGCCAAGAGAGTAAAGGCTTGACCAGGTGTGGCAGGCAGAATAATGTCCCTTCCTTCATGTCCACATCCTGATCCTAGGGCCCTGTGAGTATGCTTCCTCACATGGTAAAAGAGACTGCAGATGTGAAGGATGTTGGGAAAAGGAGAGTGTCTTGGACTATCCATATGGACCCAGTGTAATCACACAGTGCTTCCAAGAGGGAGGCAGGGGACTCAGCATCAGCAGGAGGAGAGGTGACAGTTGAAACAAGAGGCTAGGAGGTCTGAGAGTGCAAGAGGCCTCTAGAAGCTCAGGGAGGAAGGAAACAGATTGTTCCCCAGAGACTCCAGAAGGAGGGCAATCCTGCTGCCACCTTGGTTTTAGCCCAGTAAGGCCTTTGACTCTAGAACTATAAGGTAGTAAATCTGTGTTGTTTTTAGCAACTAAGTTAGTGGTATTTTGTTAACATCAATGGTAAATGAAAACACAATGCCAAAAGAGGGACAAGAAAGAGGAAGGGCCAACCTGGAAGGAATCCAAAGTTTAATCAAAGACCAATACATTTGCATTTATAAGTGCATAGCTTGAAGGTGTCTAGGAGGATGAGTTAGAGGTCCTCACCCTCAAGTGCAATATACTAAGACAAAGAATAGGTGAGATTGTTGTAACTGAAGAATTCAAAGAATGGTAAACCTAGGCTTATCTACTTATTTTAGTTTTAGTTTTTTTTGTGAAATAGTTTCACTGTGCACACTGGGCTGGCCTGGAACAGTCTTCTTGACTCAGCCTCAAAGCTCTGGGATTACAGACATGAACCAAGACCTCTAGCTTAGCCTGTCTTCATCATGAGTCTGGAATTTTGGCACATGCTGGGTAGAAGGTGCCTATGTGATTGGCCCTGAATGAAAACCTTGGGCCCTGAGCCTCTGAAGGCAACTCTTATAGTCAGCATTCCACATGATGTCAACCCTCACTGAAGGGAAAACATGTGTGCCCTGTGTAACCGCACTGGGAGAGGACTCTGGGAGCATCTGCCTGTTTCCCCTTGACTACCCCCCATGTCCCTTTTGCCATTGCTGATTTGGCTCTGTATCCTTTGGAGTAACAAATCTTTGCTGCATCTTCATAGAGGGGCACTGCCATAGCCTGGGAGGGTTACCTGAGGTATAATTACTAAGAATTGGAAATCTTCCTCAATCATAGCCATAAGCAGGACAACATGCTGAGTCCTGTGAATCCTCCTAGTAAGTCATTAAACCTGGGCTTCTTAGAAGTCCTCAATACACGTGTCTTAGTCTTAGCTGGACATTGTCATTAATAAGCATTGCCAATATGTTGGCACTTTACTCACTAACTTCCTGATTATGCTTTTATGTTTATAGGTTTTATATATAAAATAGATTCACAGTTTTCTACTTCAACTCTTCAGGAAAATCCACCAAAGTCCTACAACACTTCATCCAAAGTCTTAGAAGATATTCTCTCTACTCTGGCCCTGTTGTGTATTCTGGCCAAGTTCATGTCTGGTATCAGTGTCTTAGTAAAACTGTAATAATAATAATAATGATATCTACATGAAAGGGAGGTTTAAGGATTAAATGAGTTTATATATGAAGTACTTAGAACAATGCCTGGCACAGTGTTCTCTCTATGTGTGATTATTACCTCACATTCAAACTCTGGATTTTTATTCTTTTGTGGCTTGAACTGAGTATTGATATTATCACCTCTATACAGTATTTTCTAAAATGTAAGAATTTTAAAAATTTAACCTACAAATGGAAAAAAACTAAACAATAAAAGACAGAAATGTTTTCATCTCAAAATAATAAAACTGAAATTAAATTTTAGAAATAAACCCAACTTTAACATAAAAGTTTCTTTCCTTACAAGAGTGTAAGAATGTAATCTAAAACAAATCAACAACAAAAAAAATCTGTCCTTCAGTTACTCAAGTCTTCTTTCTATAAATGACTATTGAGTCTCATCTCCCAAAACTTCCAAAGGGAGTGGGGTGGAACAAAAGGAAGAGCTGTTGAGCAACCATAACACAAGAAGATGAACATAGTGTAAGATCACCACCAGCATCCTCAGCACAAAATGTGACTGTTTTCCTACCTATGGCTATTCTTACATTCAACTTAGCAAGACCCATTTTACATGAAAGTCTATCAATCCACTCTTCCCTTTGTGAAAAAATGTCTAGCCCAGAAAAAGCAAAATAAAAGCATGTGCTGCAAGACTTAATAGGTGCAGTAGTCACCCAGGTTCCAGTCCCTGGAATAGTTCACCTAAATTCACCTAAGTTTGCACTCCTAGAGAAAAGGAAGTAAGGATCTAGGGAAATAAAGATCATCATTAACCATCCACAACCACAAAATTCCCATCTTATTCCGAGTGAGATTAAAGAAAGGCTTCTACAAAACCACCATGCAATCAGAAAATGAAATAAGGAGTCATGTTAACATTTTCAAGTTCTAGATTTTCAGCTATTAAGCACAAATGAAGAAAGGGAAGACTTTTATCAGTTTCTGCAATCTGAAATAGATCAAACATGCAATCAAGACATACTAATAATCACTGGTGACTGGAATGCAAAGGTTGGAAACAAACAAGAAGGCTCAGTAGTTGGAAAATATGGTCTTGGTGACAGAAACGAAGCTGGAGATCACATGATAGAATTTTGTCAGAACAATGACCTGTTCATTGCAAATACATTTTTTCAACATCATAAACGGAGACTATACACATGGACTTCACCAGATGGAGCATACAGGAATCAAATTGACTACATATGTGGAAAGAGACAATGGAAAAGCTCTGTACAAAATGTCAAAACAAGACCAGGTGCTGGCTGTGGATCAGACCATCAACTTCTCATATGCAAGTTCAAACTGAAGCTGAAGAAAATTAGAACAAGTATACGAGAGCCACGGTATGACCTTGAGTATATCCCACTTGAATTCAGAGACCACCTCAAAAATAGGTTTAATGCATTAGACACAAATGATAGGAGACCAGAAGAGTTGTGGCATGACATAGAAGATATCATTCAAGAAGGAAGCAAAAAGTTCTTAAAAAGACAAGAAAAAAAGAAAAGACCAAATTACATGTCAAAAGAGACACTGGACCTTGCCCTTGAACATCGAGCAGCTAAAGTAAAAGGAAGACATGATGAAGTTAAGGAACTAAACAGAAGATTTCAGAAGGCAGCTCCAGAAGACAAAAACAAATATTATAATGGCATGTGCAAGGAACTGGAGGCAGAAAACCAAAAGGGAAGAACACGCTCTGTGTTTCTCAAGCTTAAGGAAGTGAAGAAAAAATTCAAGCCTCGAGTGGCAGTAGTGAAAGATTCTACAGGGAAAATATTAAATGATGCAAGAAACATCTAAAGAAGATGGGAAGAATACACACAGTCATTATACAAGAAAGAATTGGTAGATGACCAACCATTCCAAGATGTTGCATATGAAGAGGAACCAATGGTGTTGAAGGACGAAGTGGAAGCTGCCTTGAAAGAACTGGACAAACACAACGATCCAGGAATTGATGGGATACCAATAGAGATGTTTCAACAAACAGATGCAGCACTGGAAGTGTTAACATGTTTATGCCAACAGATTTGGAAAACAGCTACTTGGCCAACTGACTGGAAGAGATCCATATTTGTGCCTATCCCCAAAAAAGGGGATCCAAGTGAATGTGCAAACTGTCGGACAATATCATTAATATCACACACCAGCAAAATTCTACTAAAGATCATTCAGAAGCAACTGCAGCAGTATATAGACAGGGAATTACCGGAAAATCAAGCAGGATTCAGAAGAGGGCGGAGAACCAGGGACATCATTGCTGATGTCAGGTGGATATTTGCTGAAAGCAGAGAATATCAGAAAGATGTCTATCTATGTTTTATTGACTATGCAAAGGCATTTGATTGTGTGGATCATAACAAATTATGGATAACACTTCGGAAAATGGGAATACCAGAACACCTAACTGTGCTCATGAGAAATCTGTACACGAACCAGGAGACAGTTGTTCAAATAGAACAAGGAAACACTGAGTGGTTTAAAGTTGAGAAAGGTGTGCGTCAGGGCTGTATACTTTCACCCCATCTCTTCAATTTATACGCTGAAGACATAATCTGAGAAGCTGGACTTTATGAGGAGGAAGGCAGCATCAAGACTGGAGGAAGACTCCTTAACAACCTGCGTTATGCAGATGACACAACTCTGCTTGCTGAAAGTGAAGAGGATTTAAAACATTTACTGATGAAGATCAAAGATCATAGCCTTCAATATGGGTTAAGACTAAACATCAACAAAACAAAAATCCTTACAACTGGGTCAGCACGCAACTTCACAATAAATGGAGAAAAGATTGAGGTTGTCTAAGATTTTGCTTTGCTTGGCTCTATAATCAACACCCATGGAAGCAGCAGTCAAGAAATCAAAAGATGCATTGCTCTAGGAAAAGCTGTGGCAAAGATCTCTTTAGAGTATTGAAAAGCAAAGATGTCACATTGAAGATGAAAGTGCGTCTGACTCATGACGTGGTAGTTTCAGTAGCATCATATGGTTATGAAAGCTGGACATTGAACAAGAAAGACAGAAAAAGAATTGATGCTTTTGAATTGTGGTGCTGGAGACGTCTATTGAATATACCATGGATTGCCAAAAGAACCAACAAATCTGTCCTAGAAGTGCAACCAGAGTTCTCCTTGGAAGCAAGAATGGCCAGACTGCATCTTACATATTTCGGACATGTAGTCAGGAGATATCAATCTCTGGAGAAGGACACCATGTTTGGGAGAGTGGCAGGTCAATGCAAAAGAGGAAAACCCTCCACCAGATGGATTGACACAGTGTCTGCAACAATGAGCTTAAACATAAATAAGATGGTTTGCCTGGCACAGAATCGGCAAGTGTTTCTGCTGTACATAGGGTCGCTATGAGTCGGACTCGACTAGACGGCACCTAACAACAACAACAACAATAATAGCATATTATTAGCACCATGCATCTGATCTCATCAGATCTTGGAAGCTAAACAGGGTTGGGCCTCATTAGTCCTTGGATGGGAGACAACCTGGGAATACCTAGTGCTGTAGGCTTTGGAGAAGGACCTGGTAGCCCACTCCTGAATCAATCAGCCATCAAAAACCCTATCAATAGCAGAGAAGCACTGATAATCATGCCAGGCACAGAACAGTGTGGGGTAGTATTTCATTCTGTTGTACATAGGGTCACTATGAGTTGGACTCCATTCGATGGAACCTAACAGCAACAAACAAGAAGTCACAGTAATAAATAATCCATTGTTACCTCTGATTTAATAGGTACGGGGACTTTGACCTCAAACCTCCCAGGATTTCAGAAGTGTTAAAGTCAGCACACAATGTAGCAGGGCTACTCTATACAAATAGCAAAGCCCACAACTAAGAGAAATGTCTGTGTAGGGAACAGATCACTAGCAACATAACTAGTGAGGAGAATATTGAAATCTAGGCCAGGAAGGGTGCCAGTTGAGGCTTAATTCACATAGAAAACTATGATCATCACTTGTATGAAAACAAACTAAATCCAACCAATTCATTTTGCCTCTTATTGCTCTGTTCTCTAAGAAAATATTATACTAGATAAAATATCTCTTTTCTAGGGAAGGAGAATTCAAATTTCCAAAGTATTTTGAATAGTGAATAAATTCAAAACTCACCATTGCAAGCATACTAACAGTTGGCTTCTTTTCCTTCTTCTCCATTTTACTGAAAAATAAGGCAAAGGAATTACAGACAACTTTTAAAATTACACAAAAATTTTAAATTACCAAATTAATTTATAGTGCCTGTATTTAATGATAGTTAGGACAAAGAAATATGTTCATATGATTCAGTAAAAACCGGTTAATAGTATATCATATATGAAGTTCAAATCTAAATATGTTTACATACATCTTAGAAATGTACATATGTGGTTATCACTGGGTATTAAGATTTCTATATACATATTTTCTCCTTCATGTTTTAGTTATTTCCTCATTTCCTTCCTTCCTTCTTCCTTCCTTCCATACTTGGGGGTTGAACCCAGGGCCTCACACATGCTTTGCAAGTGCTCTACCACTAGGTTAGACCCCTGGCCATACTTTATATTTTATTTTTTATTTTTGAGTCATGGTCTCACTAAGTTATGCAGGCTGGCACTGGCCTCACACTCATAATTCTCCTCCCTCCATCTACTGAGTCACTGGGATTACAAGTGGACACCAGCATGCGTGACCTATTTCTTAATCGTCAATGATGAAACATACACATCTTTTGCAACTAGAAAAAGTATACACTAAAAGAGTTTCAAATTTTTATTCTAATTCAAAAATTAACCATGCTTTCTAGCCTTTATGTCCTTGATTATCATTTGAGTATTTCTAGCAATAGACAGTCTATGTACTACATAGTTATTACTCTTAATCATTTGCTTTTCTAAAAGAGAGCAGTGGTAATCACATGTTAGGCATAACCAGCTTACAAAACAAAGAGGTTGTATCAGTCTATGAGCAAATGAAATTCTCAAAAGCTGTCTGTAGCCTTAAGTGGACCATTATAAAAATAGATGCAATTTAGAAAAGCTATGCTCTGTAAACTGTCATAAAGCTGTCCTTAAGCATAAAAAGGTCAACTATTATTTTGAGCCAAGATTCAAATGATTCTAACCGAGTAGTCCATGTAAAAATTTTCACTGTATGGAACTGTGAGGACAGGAAAGCGAACAAATGATAACAAATCAGACTCACATTTTGTTATGTGTAAAAGAAAGACTATTTTAGAGAAGAATCGCCTGATTTTTGCATAGATTTTTAAGTTCAAATGTAAATTCACCATAGTCTTTCTTTTTTACACTAAGTGAGGTCAAAAACGGTGATGAGAATTCTAATGAAAAAGTCCAGAGTTTACTTCTATTTGGTTTTTGAATGATGTTAGAGGAACACAAACAAACAAACATGCTTTGCTTCCTCCTATTCTTGGTAACCTAATTCAGTACCACTGGATCTAGGATGAGCAGAGAGCAACAGCCATAAATAGTTGAATTTTAGCTCTGAGCTTTTCGATTTCTTCTTCTCTAAAACTAATGCTACTTTGGAGAAGTTATACTCTTCCAGGTACTAAGTAAACACTTCCCACACATGATTTGTAATAACTCTGAGGAAGGCACATTCTTGTTCTTTTAGAGATGAGAAACCCATAGAATAGTGAGAAGAATTAACTACCTCTTACATCCTCTTTTAATTTCCCTCCTCCTAGAATATTGCTAAGAATTGATCAGTTGTATTGTATTCAGTATTTGAAAATCAATCATAGTTATTATTTTCTTTGATGCTCACAATATTCCAGATTTGGCTGGTAGAAGTCCCTTCAATCTTGCTCCTGTGTCTTTGACAACTCCATTAAACTCCACTTCCTTTTTTTAAGGTACCACCCAATACCCCAGGCTTACTTAGTATTTTCCCTGACCCAGACCTAGCTGAAATTACCTACCTTTCTATGGGATGTTCGTTCTTCTCAGTGAGAAATGATATTTAGAAACCAAGATCTGGCACCGAGTGCTTGCTGCTACAGTCCCTTTCAGTGGACTGAAATTGAACTATTTTTAAAAAATCATGAATTGAGCCGGGCGCGGTGGCCCAGGCTAATAATCCCAGCATCTTGGGAGGCTGAGGCAGGAGGATTGCAAGTTCAAGACTAGAGGCAGTCTGTGTAATTTAGCAAGACCCTGTCTCAGAAAGTAAAAAAAAGGGCTGAGGGTGCAGCTCAGTGGTCCAACACTTGCAGAGCATGTAAGTGCGAGGCCCTGGGTTCAACCCCCAGTACCGCAACAACAACAACAACAACAAAAAACCATGAATTAATGTTGAGGTTTCCAATTAAAATTTAACAGTTTTAAACACTTATTTGATTGTCAAACTTATATTTTTCCTCTTACACTGAAAACCTTGATTTCTAATAATAGTAATATATTTACTAATTAGTATTATCTTAAAGGGCTGGGATTTAGCTCAGTGGGTAGAGCGCTGCGCTGCAGTCTCTGAGGCCTGGAGTTCAATTCCCAGCACCGCAAAAATGGGAGAAGGGCCTGGCAATCCACTCCCAAGGCAATCCCGAAGCACTCAGCCATTGAAAACCCTATGAGGGTCGCTATGAGTCGGATACCGACTCTACGGCACCTAACAACAACAACAACAACATTATCTTAAAATTTAATTATAATTTTCTACTAAAAATGAACCTATTAAGTGAAGTTTACAATTTCCTATATACGAAGAGCACTGTGATCAAAATGTACTTAGAATAATTTTCTGCAATTACATTGAATCGGTGTGAGAAAACCGAAAGTACTTTGAGAGACTCAGGAGTTGGGTAAAATTTATTGCTATAGAAAGATCAGCCCAGGGAAAAGGGTCCTCTCAGGACTGACCCTGAACCCCAGTTCTCTTGGAGTTATATGGTTCACAGGGTGGGAGTTGTTGGCAGAAACCATATGTGCCCCACCTACATGATCATTTATAGGTGGGTTAAGCTGGTTACCATGGAAATAGGCAGGTGGCATCTACATGATACAAGAAATCAGGAAGGGATTACTGGGCAGAAAGTACATTCAATAGACTTAGTTTAGCAGTTGTAAGAAATTGGGAAGTGGCCATCAGGGTGGAGAGTAGACAGATAAGAAGCAAGAAGATGGGAGGTGACCTACAGGATGGAATGTATAAATTCTAAACGAGGGACATTAAGTTCTAGTAATTACATTGTGAGCAAACATTATAACATCTTAACTTTTGATATAACTTTTTCTGCAACAATGTTACCAATTTTATGTATAGTCATTCCCAGTTAAGCAAAACAAAAATAATAAAAATGTAGTTTTAGCCTCTGTTCCATCTGCCATGCCACAAACATGCCATGTTTATGTAGGTGTTTATTAGAAGCAAGACACTGGATGACGGAACAGAGACCAAGCAGCATATGGCTCAGATGTGTGGGCAACCAATATAGTTTATAAAATAGAAGGTAATAATAAAAAAAAAAGGAATGAGAGCAATTGCCTGGTTTGGGGCTAGAAAGCTGCAGAAGAGCCTCATCAATGCCTGTTGTTTGTTGCTAGATGCCCTCAAGTTGAATCTAACTCATAGTGACCCTATGTACAACAGAAGGAAACACTATCTTCAATGTTGCAGCCATTATGCTTCTTCTCAATTTGAATCATGCCACATCAGCAAAAGAAGGTCCTAGGAACCTTACTCCATTCTTGCATTAGGGTGGACCCTACTTTGAGGAGGCAACTCTTCCCCAGTCCTTTCTTGAATATCTTCCTGCCTGGCCGGGGTGGGCGTTAAGGGTAGGGGAGGTGTTCATTTTTTAGCACTATATTTCACAGTGCTTCTCTACTATTCACAGAGTTTTCAATGGCTAATTGTTTCGGGAGTGGGCTTCTGGGTCCTTCTCCCTAGTCTATCTTAGTCTGGAAGCTCAGCTGAAAACTGTCCACCATGGGTGGCCCTGCATAGCTTTCAGCATCAAAGCAACACACTAGCCCCTACAGCATGACAAGCTGGAAGGCAGGAGGGGCCACCAATGGCTAGGGAAGATGAGTATGCTCTGCCCTAGACAGTCAATGAACTTCTACTCTGCGCAGGGAGACTGTTTGCAAAGGCTTGGTTAAATTTCTTAAGATTGAAATAACAACCACCAGCACTCACCGCATATTAAAACAAATCACTCAAATTTCACAAGCCATGTAAACTGCAAAAACGAAACAAACTGGCTACCTTTTCTTGCCCATCTTCAAGAAGTTCTTCCCTGCTCTTCCTTTGCTTTCCCCTTCAAGTTCCATGGCGACCTGAGGAGAAACCAAAACTTATTAGCCAAATATATGGCTCTTGGGAGCCAGAAAACAGCTTGACCTCCACGTCCCGCGCAGCCCGAAGGCTGTAAATCCAGGCGCTCGCCCTGATGTTCAGCCAAGCGGCTTTCTTATGCTTGGCGCCTCCACCCCACTCCGCAGGCGGAGTTGGAGAGCACCGCCCCTCCCCTGCCGCGTCCAGCTGCACCTTGTCCTCTGCTAGGCAGCAGTCCCTTCGGGACGATCCTTCCTCCATCCAGCCGCCCACAAGTCTGAAATCCCGTCCCTGTTCTGCGCTGTTCTGGGCGCTCAGGGTCGCATGATCCAGGGCCCTTTCGTGGCTAGCGCTGCAAACTATCCTCCCAGGGGCTCCTGAGTGACTCGGGCTCACACCATTTGGTCTTCATGGATTTAAGAGGAATCTTCTAGACCCTTCAAACAGCCCCTCTCCCCTGGGGACCAACCAGCTCAGGAAATTGGGGAACCCGACCTTTCCGAGAGAACTGCCCTCATCCGGTTCCTAACTTCGCACGCCCCTACCTTGGGCTTTCCTTTCGAATGTTCACTAAGACGTGGATTTTGGAAGAGGAGGCTCGGAGTTTAGCGGAAAGACCAGAGGATAAGAGCAGTGGCCTCAGCTTCTTTAAGCTTCCGCTGCTCCAATGCGCCCCAACTTCCTGTAGACTGGGGAGTTAAAGGGAATTTTGCAGCCTACGTCCGGGCTCAGACCTGCCCAGCCAATCAACCTGACAGCGCGGAATTGCCCCAGGTCGGCTTGATTAAATGAAGATGGCTGGAGAAGTTGCAAAACAGACTGGATTTCCAGGAGGAAAGTCCTGTCTTCTGCTGCCCTTCAGCAAAGGGCAAGTAGAGATGTCCACATCGTGTGAATCATCAGGGACACAGTTAGAAACATGTTTCTACATTTCCAAGTAAGTCTCCAAATACAGAAGTGCCCCAACTAGACAGACAATTGGTTCCCTGGGTGTAGTGTAGTTTAGGGAAACTTTGGAATCACATCTAATATAGTTAATAAAACAGCCTCAGACCTTGCCCATTCTGGAAATTTCCCTTCCTTCCAGCACTTCTAAAAAGAAGAGAAATTTTTCAGCGAACGTCTGTCTTCAATGTTTCACTGTTTCTCGGATATATCTGTTCATCTTTTTAAAAATCATACACAAAAATTAAAAGGATAATTTAAAATATGTAAATAGAGATGGGCATCTCAGGGTAGAAATAGTATTCAAAAGTAGGTAGTACTTTAACCTTTCAGATATCAAGTCTACTCCATATTTTTCCCAAGCATTTGAAATTCTTACCTTTCATGTTATTATACAGAACATTTTAGCATATTGCTTTAGTTGTAACTTTTCTATATTTACTAACATTTAGTATTTTTTTCCTGTCCACTATTTTCTTCAAATTCAGCAAAAGTAAATTCTGTTTTCAGAATTCAGATTCATAGAGCAGTATTAACTTACATCAGAACATTTCATCCTTCATGTAAGCATAGGGGAAATAGTTCATAGGGGAAATGGATGTAGTCTGCATTCTGTGATGTACACATGTTGCCTCTCAGCTTGCTGCAGATGTTTAGGGAAAAAAACCCAAATTTTTGCAGCATAGTGTGAGGAAACTTTCTTTATTTTCCTTAAATATCATACTTTGAAGACATAATTTTTTTTCTTTCCTTTATTCCAAATTTTCTTTGCATTGACTTTTTTTTTTCTTGGTCACATGTTCCAACTTGTTTTCTTTTCCTCACTAAACATCAATTAGACTTTCTAACAGGCTACTACTTGTTTTCTATATTCTAACTGATTATGGCTGTGTAGAGCACTGGTTCTCTGCATAAAGTTTTAATACCAACTCTGTGGCCCATGTGGGGCAAACATATAAGCCTTCATCTTCATCACAAGCATTTTTAGTCTGTTTTTTTTGTTGTTGTTGTTGTTGTTTTAGAGTTTTTTGTTGTTTGTTTTGTTTTTTTTTCTAGCCCTGGCTGGCCTCAAACTCTCAACCTTCCTGCCTCAGCCTCCCCAAGGCTGGGATTACAGGAGTGTGCCAACAGACTCTAAACATTTTTAGTCTTATTCATGCCTTTGATCTGTTTCCATGTTTATACTTTGCTCCTTTATCCAACCTTTAGTTTATGCAATATTGTTAAGCCTTTATATCCTTTTAAGTAGGCCTAAGTCCTCCATAAATTATTGTGGGATATAAAAATTATCACATTATGCTTACATAGTACAGTATTTCCAGTCTTGAGCTTCAAGACCTCTGTCAAGGATATCTGCAGGTTAAGGATCAAAATAACCAAGGGATATTTTAGTGAGGCTATACAGTTCTCCTGCAGCCGTAGCCCTGTAGCATCCGATCCCAGCAGATCTTGGAAGCTAAGCAGGGTTGGACCTGGTTAATACTTGGGTGGGAGACTGTCTGGGGACACCAGGTGCTGTAGGCTTGGGAGACAGACCTGGCAACCCACTCCCAAAAATCAATCCGCCATTGAAAACCCTATGAACAGCAGAGAAGCACTGATCATAGTGTTTTGCCTGTTGTAGGCAGGGTCGCTATGAGTGGATACTAACTCAACAGCACCTAACAACAACAACATATTATATTTTATTGGGTTTATTGAAAATATGGATACAAAATATAATGGACCTAAAGCAATGAACAATCCTAGCTCCTGCTAATATTAAGCAGTTAGCTAGGAATTAGTAGCCATGAGGGAAAAGAGGCTTAAAAATGGCTCCTGCTTTAAGCCATAAAGTGGAATGACCTAGGACATCAGAAGGACATTATTTTAATGGACCCCACACCCTAGTCCAGATTAATGCCTGCCTGAGTCCTCAGGTTATGAAGAAAGGTGGACCATTTCAAGGCATCCCTGGATGAGTTCATTCTTTTGAAATACCAGGTGAGCCCATTAGGCCATTTTACAAGAAAAATACGCCAGGGGCCAAATGCCCTAAACCAGTGGTCCCCAACTCCCAGGTTCATGGCCTTTTAGGAACCTGGCCACACAGCAGGACAGCTGCAGGCAGGCAAGAGAACAAAGCTTCATCTGTATTGATAGCTGCTCTCCTAGCTTGAATCATCTCCACGGCTATGGAAAACTTGTCTTCCACAAAGCCATAAAGGTTGGTGCCATAAAGGTTGGGGACCACTGTCCTAAACCACAAAAGATGACTAGACATCAGGAAGTTTTCACTTGGCCTGGCCAAGAAAGGCAGAACTTGAGTTTGGCACTCATGGCTCGTGTCACTCGGGGCAGACCACTGCTTTACTCTGCTTTTCAACAAAACTAGAGGGAGAACAAACAGCCAGTCCTCTTCTCTCAGGGAGGCCACCTTGTCTGTCTTTCCAACGTGTTTTCCTTTTAATAGAATCTTGCTTAACTACTCTTCTGCTTGCTTTCTCTGTCTTTTCCTTCACCTAGGGAACATCTTAACCTTAGGTTGTTTCACCCAAAGGACCAAGGTTGGCTAGGCTTTTCCAGGTTTATCCAAGCTTTTTCTGGTACCTCAGTTTTTCCCAGTAATTATTTCTTAAGGATGAACTATCTCTTTAAAATAAATCTTGTCTATGTTCTCCGCTACACTGTGTCTCATCTGAATTCTTTGAAGTGGTAAACACAAGGACCAAGGTATTGCTGTGGCTCTTTAGTAGCACATATTTTCCATACCCATACCCCAGTAACAGTACTTCCATACCTCAGTCCTTCAGTTATTTATTAGCAATTTTTTAGTTAGCATACAAAATAATAGGTTATATTATGACATTTTCATACATGCATATCATTGTACATTGCTCATATTCACCCCCCTATTAACCTTTCATGTCCCTCTTCTACCCCCTTACTGGTCACCTTCCTCTCCACAAATAGTGTCCCTTCTGCTTTCATGTCAGAGATATTAATCTATCTATAATCTAGATTCTGAATATGAAAGAAAATAAGTGATGTTTGTCTTTCTTTTCTCTCCATTACCCTTTCTTATTTCTCCTCTGTTCCCCCCTTCCCTTTAGTCTACCTCCTCCTCCCCAAATAGTTCCCCTTCTGCTTTTAGGGCGTGTGTATGTGTCTAATACATATATATATATATATTATACATATTATATATATATATAATATATGTATTATATATGTATATTTAAATCTAGAATCCACACATGAAAGAAAACATATGATGCCTGTCTTCTGGAGGTTGGCTTATTTTGCTTAAAATGATGGTCTCTGGTTCTGTCCATTTCCCTGCAAATCACGTAATTTCATTCTTGCTTATGGCTGAATAAATTTCCATTATGTATATATTCCACATTTTCCTTATCAGCTCATCTGTTGATGGATATCTAGTCTGATTCCACATCTTGGCTTTTGAGAATAGTGTTGTAATAAACACAGGTGTGCAAGTATTTCTGTGGTATGCTGATTTAGAATCCCTTGGGTATATACTTAGGAGTAGTATAGCTGAATCATATGGTAGTGCTATTTTTAATTTTTTGAGGCACCTTCATACTTATTTCCATAGTGTTGTTGTTGTTAGGTGCCGTCAAGTCGGTATCCAACTCATAGTGACCCTCTGTACAACAGGGGAAACACTATTGTCAATGCTTCTCTGCTGTTCATAGGGTTTTCAATGGCAGATTGATTTTTGGGAGGGGGATGCCAGGTCCTTCTCCCAAGCCTACAGCTTCTGGTGTTCCCAGGCGGTCTCCCATCCAGGTACTAACCAGGCCTGACCCTGCTTAGCTTCCGAGATCTGAGGGGATCGGATGCCACAGGGCTATGGCTGCAGGCATTTTCATAGTAGCTGAACTAATTTACATTCCCACCAGCAGTGGATAAGCCTGTCCCTCCACCCTAACCTTGCCAGCATTTGTTATTCGTTTTCATGGTGATAGCCATTCTGACTGGGGTGAGATAGAATTTAAATGTCGTTTTGATA
Source organism: Pedetes capensis (assembly GCA_007922755.1). Classification (NCBI taxonomy): domain Eukaryota; kingdom Metazoa; phylum Chordata; class Mammalia; order Rodentia; family Pedetidae; genus Pedetes; species Pedetes capensis. Next base: position 95,293 of record VMDO01004418.1, read on the forward strand.
TGCAGTTCCTTGATGCCTAGGGATATTAAACATTTTTGCATATGCTTATTGCCACTTATATTTCTTCTTTTGAGAATTGTCTGTTCTATTCATTTGCCCATTTTTTGATGAGGTGATTTTGCTTTTTTGGTGTAATTTTTTGTTCTTTGTTGTCGTTGTTGTTGTTAGGTGCCGTGGAGTTGGTTTCCGACTCATAGTGACCCTCATAGGGTTTCAATGGCTGTTTCAGGATTGCCTTGGGAGTGGATTGCCAGGCCCTTCTCCCAATGAGTTCTTTGTACATTTTAGATATTAATCCCCCGTCTGATATACTGCAGCAAAGATCTTCTCCATTTTGTAAGCTGTCTGACTCCTGCTTCCTTTGTTGTGCAGAACATTATTAATTTCATGCAGTCTCATTTTTCAGTTCTTGTTATGTCTTGAGCTATCCAAGTCTTATTCAGAAAATTCTTCCCTATCCCTGTATCTTGAAATATTTTCCTTCTGTCAGTTATAGAGGTTCAGGCTTACATTAAGGATTCTGATCAACTTTGAATTGATTTTTATACAGGGAGAGAGATAAGGATTTAATTTTAGTCTTGTACATGTGGCTATCCAATTGTCTCAATACCATTTTTTGAAGAGGCTTCTTTTCTCCAAAATATATTTGTGGAACCTTTATAAAAATCAGGTGCCTGTGGCTTTGTGGGTTTATTTCTGGGTCCTCCATTCTACATTGGTCTACATATATGTTTTTATGCCAGTACCATGCGGTTTTTGTTACCATGGCTTTATAGTATAATTTGAAATCAGGTATTATGATACCTTCAGCATTGCTCTTTCTGTTCAGGATTGCTTTAGATATTCTGGGTCTTTTGTGCTTCCATACAAATTTTAGGATTTTCTTTTTCTATTTCTGTGAAGAATGTCATTGGAATTTTGTTGGGGATTGTACTGAATCTGTAGATCACTTTCAGTAAGATAGCCATTTTCACAATATTAATTCTGACAAACCATGACCATGGGAATTCTTTCCATCTTCTAGTCCCTTCTTCAGTTTCTTTCTTCAGTGTTTTAAAGTTTCCATTGTAGAAGTCTTTTTACCTCCTTGGTTAGGTTTTTTCCTAGATATTTTATTCTTTTTGAAGATATCATGAATGGGATTGTTTTCTTGATTTCTTTCTTAGCCTGGTCATTATTGGAAGATAAAAAAGCTACTGATTTTTACGTGCTGATTTTTTACCTTGCTACTTTGCTGAAAGTAATTATCAGATCTGAGAGTTTTCTGATGGAAGTCTTTAGAGTCTTTTAAATATAGGCGCATATCATCCACAAATAGGGATAATTTGACTTCTTCCTTTCCTATTTATATCTTGTTTATTTCTTTTTCTTGCCTTATTACTCTAAGAATTCAATCACCATCTTGAATAAGATTGGAGAGAGTAGACACCCTTGTCTCATTCTTAATTTTAGAGGAAATGCTTTCAGTTTTTCCCCAGTTAGTATAATGTTGGCTACAGGTTTGTTGTATATTACCTTTATTAGGTTGAGCTATATTCCTTCTGTTCCTAGTCTCTTCAGGGCTTTTATGGTGAAGGGATGCTGAATTTTGTCAAAGGCTTTTACTCTATCTATTGACATGATAGTGTGATTTCATCCCTGATTCTATTTATGTGTTATATTATGTTTATTGATTTGCACATGTCAAATCATCCTCACATTCCCAGAATGAGATCAATTTGATTATGGTGTGTGACCTTTTTAATATTTTGTTGAATTAGATTTGGAAGTATTTTATTGAGAATTTTTGCATCTATGTTCATTAGGGAAATTGGTCTATAGATTTTTGTTGTTGTTGTATCTTTTTCTGGTTTTGTTACCAGGGGTACACTGGCTTCATAGAATGGTTTGGCAATGTTCATTCCATTCCTATTTTATGGAATACTTTGAAGAGCACTGGTGTTTAAAGGTCTGGTAGAATTCAGCAGTGGATTCCTCCAGTCCTGGGCTTTTCTTTGTTGGGAAATTCTTTATTCATCAATCTCATTGCTGTTATAGATCTACTTACATTGTTTACATCTTCTAGGTGCATTTTTGGTAGGTCATGTGTCTAGAAACTTAACTATTTCTTCTAAATTTTCCAGTTTATTGGAATATGAACGAGTTTTCAAAGTATTCTCTAATGAGCCTCTGGATTTCATTGGTATCTGTTACAATCTCCCTTTTTCATCTCTGATTTTATTAATTTGGGTAATCTCTTTTTTTGGTTTAGTTAATGATTTGTTGATCTTGACTATCTTTTCAAAGAACCAACTCTTTGATTTTTGTATGGTTCTTTTAGTCTCTGGTTCAATTTCCACTCTGATCTTTATTATTTCTTTCTGTCTCCTGACTTTAGGTTTGGCTTGCTGTTTTTCTAAGACCTTGAGGTACATTATTAGAGTTCTCTCTGAATTTTTAATGTAAGCACTCATAGCTGTAAACTTCCTTCTTGGAACTGCCTTTGCTATATCCCAAAGATTCTGATAATTAATGCTTTCATTTGCATTTGATTCTAGAAATTTTTTAATTTCCTCCCTGATTTCTTAAATGACTCACTGATCATTTAAGAGTGTATTGTTTAATCTCCATGTGTTTGTATAATTTCTGTTGTTTCTTTTGCTATTGATTTCTAGTTTGCTATTGATTCTAGTTTTATCTATTCATTATGGCCTGATCAGATACAAAAAATTATTTTGACTTTTTTTGTATTTGTTAAGACTCTATGGCCTAAAATGTGTTCTATTTTAGAAAAAGTCCATAGGCTGCAAAGAAGAATGTGTATTCCTCTGCATTGGATGGAATAGTCCACAGATGTCTGTTAAGTCCATTTGATCTATGGTACAGTTTAAATCTGAAGTTTCTTTGTTGAATTTTGAGGGGCCTTGACTTGTTTAATGACACTTGTCTTGCATTACTGACTACCATGCCTGCTGGTTTTCCTTGAGCTTCATTACTATCCAGTGAAATTCAATCATCCCCATTCCAAGTTATCACTCACACACCTTCATTCCAGCAGCTATTTCTACTTTTTGAAGCATGCTTCCCCACAATTTGCACCTTCCTGTCCTCCACCCTTGTGAAGTAATTTCATCCACTTGTCTGTTCTATTCTAATACTAAAGATTGTGTCTCTGCCCCACTTAATGGGAGAAAATCTTCACATCCTACACATCTGACAGGAGACTAATTTCCAGAATTGATAAAGAGCTCAAGAAAGCAACTCCCAAGACAACAAATAATCCAATACACAAGTGGGCAAAGGAATTGAATAGACAGTTCTCAAATGAAGAAGTTCATAAGGCCTTGAAACACATGAAAAAATGCTCAATATCCCTAGCCATTAGGGAAATGCAAAGCAAAACAGCTCTGAGATTCTACCTAACTCTAGTAAGAATGGCCATGATCAACCCAACAAATAATAACAAATGCTGGTGAGGTTGTGTAGAAAAAGGAACCTTCTTACACTCTTGGTGGGACTTTAAATTGGTTCAACCGCTCTGGAAATCAATATGGAGATACCTTGTTGTTGTTAGGTGCTGTTGAGTCAGTATCCAACTCATAGCGACCCTACATACAACAGGAGAAACACTATTGTCAGTGCTTCTCTGCTGTTTATAGAGTTTTCAATGGCAGGTTGATTTTTGGAAGTGGGTTGCCAGGTCCTTCTCCCAAGTTTTGCCCAGGCTGCCCTCGAACTTGTGATCCTCCTGCCTCATCCTCTGCAGTTCGTTGATTACTGGTGTGCGCCACCACAACCAGTGGAGATACCTTAGAAAACTAAAAATAGAATTCCCACACAACCCACTTATACCACTACTGGGAATATACCCAAAGAGAGATGAGTTATCATACTACAGACACCTGCATCTCCATATTCAATGCACCATTTTTCACAATAGCAAGGATGTAGAACCAAAGTGCCCATCGACAGAAGAATGGATAAAAAAATCATGGTACACATACACAATGGAATACTACTCAGCAATTAAAAAATGAAATAATATTATTTGCGGGAAAATGGATGGAAATGGGGAACAGCATCTTAATGGAATGAACATAGCCCAAAATAGAAATACCATATGTTCTCACTCATATATGGGTGCTGAATCATTCTTAAAGGAAGGAAAAAATCCCATACATAAATTGATATATAAAAAATGCGCAATTAAACCTCACGTAGAAGGGACAATGTGAGGAGTGGAAATAAGGAGGGAGGGATCTAGCGGAGGGAAGCAAAGATTGGAAAAGATGGAAAGGGAAGGCGAGTCAATGAGGAGGTATGAAGGGGGAGAGGTCAATCTCAATGTAAACATCACAACTTCAAGAGTATGTTGGAAAAAATAGAAGAAAACCCAAGTAAGTATCAGAGTTTAACTACATACTAGCTATAAGGCTCCATAAACTTTGTGGGTCGATGAAAGTGTTGCTAGAAGTGATGTAAAGGACACATAATGGAAAAAGCCATTGCTGTATTACTCTGTACCCCATCATCATCCACTAATAAAGGAAAAAAAAGATTGTGTCTCTGCTACAATCTGTCCTGCCCATATCTGAGGGAGTAATAATAACTAACATTTATTAAATACAGGTCATGTGTGAGAACTGGGCCAAACACTTCAAAGGACTCAACTCATTTTATCCTTACAAAATCCCCATGAAGTGGTTACTATTATTGTTACTCTCATTTTATAGTGGGAGAAACAAGTTTACGTTATTTGCCAAAAGTCATGTAGCTGGTAAGCAGCTGTGCTGGTGCTCAAAAGAAGACTCTTTCTCAAAACTATACTCTATACCACCCTACACTATGGTACACCACTGAAGTATACTACTAAACCATGTTTTCAGCCCATGAAACATTTCATCTTATGACTCCATTTTAGAAAAAGTGAAGTGTCTCTCTGCTACTGATATCATATCTAAGAGTTTCAATTTAGCTTTTTTGGTACTTGGGGGTTGAACGCAAGGCCCTGAACATTGCAAGTGCCCTACCACTGGGCTACACCCCCAGCTCCTTTTCAGTTTTTTATCTTGAGGCAAGATCTTGCTAAGGTATGCAGACTGCCTCTGGCTTTGAACTCTCCCGCAGCAGCCTCCTGAGTCACTGAGATTACAGGCGTGTGCCACAGCACTTGGCCTCCACTTAGCTTTTAAGGGCAGGTGTGCATTACTTCTCTCTAATCATCTTCATTCATCTCATTCCTTATAGTCTCTCCCAACATACACGTGTTCATTCCATTTCAGCCAAACTCATTGCACCTCTCAATAATCTGCTGGTTTTTTTATCTTTTACTCTGTGCCTTTCCACAGGTAAATCTCTAAATTAATTTACAAAAAATCTTTGGTACATGGCTCCATTACACAATTTGAACTTCAGAGTCAGAAAAGCTTAGATTCACCTCCCATATCACTTCCAGTTTTGCTGTGTAAGTTTGAACAAGGTACTTAACTTTTCTGTCCTTCAGCTATTTCTTTGGTAAAGAATGGATAATAAGGGTACCCCACACTTTTATTACAAGATTAACTGATTTAAAATCTTATACAGTGTCTGAAACACCCTAAACACTTGACAATAACTACATCTTAGTAATAAAACCTCCTTCTCAACCTATCTTTGTTCTTCCTTGGCATTCTTCACCACTAATGCATGAATCTACATTTGTTGATCGATAAATGTTTGATTAATTATTCTGATTACTGCTATAGGACACAGAAACATTACCTTATTTTCAGTAGCAACAGAAAAAAACATAAGTAAAGAAATAGTAAAGAAAAATGGAAAGAAAATATGATACCATTTCAAATCTGTGTTGCCACTTCTTCAAGCATCTGTCACCATGAATATTATAACAACTTCATAACTGTTCTCTGTGCTTCTATCTTTGCCATCTCTAGCAGCTTTCCTGCCCTTCCCACCAGGATATCCAATGGCTTCCTATCTCACTCAATGCCAAATCCAAAGTTGCTCCCTTGGTGTATAAGTCCCTGCAAAATCTGGCTCCCCTGACCTTTGATTTTATCTCCTATTACTATTTCCCTCATTGATTCTCTTCCAGTCTCATTAGCCTTCATTCTGTTCTCTGAATATCCAAGTGACTGGCCATCATCACTTATTGTTATGTTGGCTTAAAACTTTTCCCTTAATTTAGCTGTGTAGCTTGACACATTTCTTCATTTATTCCCACATCTTTACACAAATGTCATGTTGTTTTGTTCACAACACCTAGAGACAGTGTCTGGCCCATAGTATTTGCTCAGTAAATGTTAAGTGATTAATGAAAAATATGAAGGAGAAAGTTAACTCAGCAAAATATGTTGTTGTTGTTGTTGTTAGGTGCCGTTGAGTCGGTATCCGAATCATAGCGACCCTCATAGGGTTTCCAATGGCTGACTGTTTCTGGATTGCTTTGGGAGTGGATTGCCAGGTCCTTCTCCCATTTTTGTGGTGCTGGGAATTGAACTCGGGACCTCAGAGACTGCAGAGGAGCGCTCTACCAACTGAGCTAAATCCCAGCCCCTGAGCAAAATATGGATTAAGTATAAAACTGTAAGGGGCTGGGATTTAGCTCAGTGGGTAGAGCGCTGCGCATCAGTCTCTGAGGTCCCGAGTTCAATTCCTAGCACCGCAAAAGTGGGAGAAGGGCCTGGCAATCCACTCCCAAGACAATCCCGAAACAGTCAGCCATTGAAAACCCCATGAGGGTTGCTATGAGTCGGATACCGACTCGATGGCACCTACCAACAACCAACAACATAAAACTGTAAAAGCTTTTGGTTCTAAGAGAACATTATTTGTATTTTGTATGCTGCTTAAAATTGTTTTAGATATTTGAAATTATGCTTTTTGAGATGTTTCCAACATTCCACAAACTTTTGAGTGTCTTTCATGTGCTAAACATTGCGCTAAATTATAGATGGATGATTCTAGATTAATTGTAAAATTTTGCCATTGTGAAGAGTCTAAGGTCATTGTGGCCAGGATTACATTTCTTATTCATTTGTTTTTCTGTATAGCACTTTGTGTGTGCTTTTCCAGCAGTTGTTGTTAGGTGCTGTCTAGTAGGTATCTGACTCGTAGTGAGCCCTCATAGGGTTTTCAATGGCGACTGTTTCAGGATTGCCTTGGGAGTGGATTGCCAGACCCTTCTCCCATTTTTTCGGTGCTGGGAATTGAACTGGAGACCTCAGAGACTGCAGTGCAGCGCTCTACCAACTGAGCTAAATCCCAGCCCTTTCCAGCATTTATTTTTCTTCTTATACTTGGGGATTGAACCCAGGACCTCACACATATTTTGCAAGTGTGCTACCACTGGGCTGTATCCTCAGCCTATTTTTTATTTTTTATTTTGAGATGGTCTCGTTAAGTTACATAGGCTGCCTCTGGCCTCAAACTCGTCGTCCTCCTGCCTCAGCTTCCCAAGTCACTGGGATTATAGTCATGGGCCACCATGCCCAGCTCAAGTAGCCTTATTTTCTTTGAGCCTCTTTCCCATCCAAAATGACATTAACCTCTGCTGAAACACACCTTTCTACCCTACCTCAAGCAAAACTATATGCAAACACTTACCACTCACTCTTAAATGTAAAGAGTATTTTCCATATAGTCCCATAAATAGTAAATTTTGCCCAGTGCATTGGTTCCAGTGTTAGGTATCAGAGGTTGAAGGCACACCAGTGTTTTAGGTACATGCATTAGCATGCTCTCCCTCTCTCTCTCTTAGGCAGTACTTGGAGGTTGAACCCAGGCCTGGAACATACTTTGCCAGTGCTCTACCACTGAGCTGCACCTCCCACCTATTTTTTATTTGAATCAAGGTTTGCTTACACAGGCTGCCCTTGGCTTTGAACTCATCATCCTCCTGCCTCTGTCCCCTGAGATGCTGTGATTACAGGCATGTGTACTGTATCCAGCTCATTAGTTCTCTTTAGCCTTTTAAACAATATCCAAAATGAATCTTTTTTTTTTTGAAATGGGGTATAGCTGTGTTGCCCACGTTGGTCTCAAACTCAGAATTCTCCTTCCTTGACCTCTAAAGTAGTGGAGACTACATGTGTGTGGCACCATGCCTGGCACAAAATACACTAATTCTAATTAATTCTAAATTAATTCTAATTCCTTGCTTTTTAATTTTTATAAATAGCTTATCAATAAATGTTCATATTTCTTTGACATAGAAATTTTAGAACTTTTTAATTCTGTCAGCAATAGAAAATCTATTACATGTGTTTCTATCAATCAACAAGATTTGATTTATACTATGAAGCATGTACAGGTTTTGAATGTATGCTCAGATACTCATATCCTAGCTGCCTCTACCCTTTATTATGCATATTTATTAGGAAGAATTTATAGAAATTAAAAAAGCTTTTCACCTATTTTCCCTTCCATTACTATTTGAATCTGAAATGTTCCTCAAAGGCTCCTGTGTTGAAGGCTTGCAGCATGCAAAGGTAGGGCTTCTGGGAAGTGATTGGATCATGAAGGTTCTGCCCTCACCAATGGATTCATCCATTGATGGGGTTCATAATTTGATGGGCTATTGAGAGTTGACTAAAATGTAGGAGGTGGAACTTACTTGAAAGGAGTGTGTTGTTGGGGGCCTGCCCTTAGGGTATATTTCTTTTCCGGTCCCTACTCTCTCCCCTCTTTTTTCTTCCAGGCCGGCATGATAAGCAATTTTGCTCTGCCACATGCTCTCAGCCATGATGTTCTACCTCACCACAGCCTAGAAACAATGGAGCCAGTTGACAATGGACTGAAACTACTGAAAGTATGGGCCAAAATAAGCCTTCCCTCCTTTTAAATTGTTTCTCTCAGGTATTTTGTCACAGTGATATAAAACTAATATAACTTCTTCTAAGATTTTTTAATTCTTTAGGGAGTTCTTCTTCTCATGACCCTGTGGTCATAAAACTTATATCTCCTTTCCTACCCTCAACAGTGATTTATTTTCCCGTCTTCCCTTAATTCCTCATTTTATGCACTTTGAGTCCAAATTGGATATATACTAAGAGGAAAGAAAATTGACCTTGATGAATTTCATTGACCTAAGCCATAGAAAGAATATAATAGGATCCCAGTGCAAAGTGCAAAACAAATGACTCACTTGTACTAACAATAATAAAGGATTCACAATAATAAAGTCTCTACCCATTTGTGTGTAATTGACTTTAATGTGTGAAGGATATATGACTGTCTTAATGACATGAACATTGAATGGCTGTACCCAAACTCATGCTTGATTGCATCTGATTGCTTTTAAAAATCCTGAATTAAAAAATCCAAATTCTTAAAGTAACTTTGGTAATTTCCAAAGAGGTTATCATGCCTTCACTTAACTATAGCAGCCACAACTTGGGTGAAATGGTGATCAGATAATAATAACTTAACTGAAAATCAAGGAACTTACTAGTCTACTGTAGGCCTAAGTGATTTCTACCCCTCATTATCTATGCCTCTCATATGATACTTAGTATTTTACATGATGATGAGTTTTTTATATTATTCATAGCTTACACAAATAAAGATCAGATAAGTGGTTGTTGAAATACTCAGTACTGAGAGTATGACATTGGCATCAGCTCCGTGAAGGTAGACTAGTAGGCTGACTGCCTGAATTATCTTTAGGGTGCTTTAAGAGTTCTGTTGTCCCCAGCCATCTTTTCTATGCTCCTCTAGTACTATCTTTCAAACTCCATTAGAGAATCATCCCTCTGAGAAAGTCATTGTCTTCTATTAGAATAAATCTACCATAAGAACAAGGGCTGGGATTTAGCTCAGTTGGTAGAGCACTGCGCTGCAGTCTCTGAGGTCCCGAGTTCAATTCCCAGCACTGCAAAAATGGGAGAAGGGCCTGGCAATCCACTCCCAAGGCAATCCCGAAACAGTCAGCCATGAAAACCCTATGAGGGTCGCTATGAGTCAGATACCGACTTGACGGCACCTAACAACAACAACAACCATAAGAACAGAAGAAATTTTAGATGAATGAAAGAACTAACAGGGGAGAAGACAGTAGAGTAAGATGTAGAGAAAGCTGAGAGTGAATTCTAGTTTCATCACTTATCGCTGAGCAGCATTGGACAAGTTACTCAGCCTCTCTTTCTGCATTGTCAAAATGGGGAAAACGACAGTGTCCACTCAGAGTATTTCTAAGAAGTAAGATAAGATTTAGAAAATGTTGTTATAAAGCACATTATTACTCAGATTTCCTAATAAAGATGATCAGTTGAATATTGAGACATGAATAAAAATGTAAAACTTGAGAGTGAAAGTTAAATGACTAAAAAAGTCTAGTGAGGGACAATGAAAGTAAATAATGATATGGAAATAATTATAAGTGATTGTTTTAAATAAAGCTACAAAAATGAACACAAAATTATCTTCAATAAATTCACACTTAAAGGCAACAACAAACCAAATAGCTATTTGTTGCAAATATTACAATGGGTTTATGTGCTTAATATATAAAGGGCTCATATTAAATGCATAAGAAAAGAATTGAAAGGTGCAAATAAAACTGGGCAAAAGATAAAAACAGGCAATTCACATGAAAAAGAAAACAGTACACTAGTAAACAAAGAGACATACTCAAATACTCATGACAAACTATGAATACAAATTAAAGTAGCAGTAAAGATATTTTGAAAATGATACTATTACATGTTCACAAAAGTGAAGTTAAATAATTTAAGTTGGAGTTGAAAATTTTTTAAGTGAATGAAGAAACTATGTGACATTATATACCTTAAATATATTTGACTCATTAATTTTAGGAACTCTATCTTAAAGAAATAATCAAAAGTAAAGATTTTTAAAATTATGCATAAAGATGTCCATTGCTGCCTTATTTTATAACAGCAAAAAGTGAGAAGTGATTTAAATACTTAATGATATACACATAGCTGAGTAAATTATGATACATTCTCTTGATGAGACTAACATAAAATTTGCTTACAAAGAGTTTGTGATAACATTGTATAATAACTATGTTAATATGCAAGGAAAAAGAACAACGGAAATTGTTACTCTATATTAACTATGTAAAGCAAATTGGTTGTTTAATACTAGAAAGAAATAGCATACATCGAACAGTTAAGAGGGGTTATTTCTCAGTGATGGAAGTTAGCTGATATTTTTTACTTTAAACTTTTCTGTATTCTGTAAGTTTCCTATATTAAAATTGATTTTTTTTTCCAGTGCTGGGAATTGAACTCAGGGCCTTACACATGCTAGACAAGAGTTCTACCAGCTGACCTACATCCTTAGACCCTAAAATGTATTCTTTTTATATTAGAAAAAATAAAATGAGGTTTTTCATTATGAATGGGGATAAGGACAAGGGTCCAGGATACTGGTTATTGTTCTTGTCTTCCAGTGCAATTTGCTGATTATTCAGGATCAAACAGTCACATTTAGTGAAGGCCAAGATTAACTGGCTAAAACAGTGTCTCACTAGGAAGCCCAGGCTGGCCTTGAAGTCATCATCCTCCTTGCTTCAGCTCCCTGAGTGTTAGGACTATAGATATGCACCACCATGTCTGGTTGTTTCTGAAAATTTTCTTCAGCATGTTTCTAAGAAAAGGGAGAAAATGAGAAGGGACAAAAAAATATAGAACTAGAGATGCTCTTGAAGTGATAATAAAATACACAGTAGACTGACATAGCTGGATTCTAGCTTTGGTTTGCCCTCCAACTGCCCAAAAAAATGTGGTTATATTTTTTCTAAGTGCTAGTTTCATATCAACCTCAAAGAATTATTGAGAAGATCAATAGCCCAATGGTACTTTTCCTGAGTAACTACCATAGACTTCTACTTGAGGAAGATAATAAAGAGGAGAGAAGACCATTTAAAGATTTAATTGTCATAACTCTAAAGAGCTTTTAAGTTCTGTAAGAAGAGGAATCTTACTTCTTTTATGTTGTATACAAAGCACAGCACAGACAGTATGTGCTCAACTTCTGTCTGTTGAATGGACTTAGAGAAATTTTCATCAGAAACATTATTAGATATTTTAAAGTATATCCAAACAAATAATGATAGGCTTTAACTGGGGGTATTATTTCTTTCTTCATCCTTTTATTTAAAATTATAGATCCCTATGTGGCAGGCTCTTTGTTAGAAAGTGATGATAAGAAGAAGAACAAATTCCTTTAAAGCTCTGTGTGTGTGTGTGTGTGTGTGTGTGTGTGTGTGTGTGTGTGTGTGTAATGTTAGCATACAGGGTGATTGTTTTATTTTGGTTTTACAAATAAAATTGAACTTATACATCTAAATGACCACTATTCCTTTCAGAGTAGATATCCATGGAAGCTATGTGCCACTTTGGGTGAAGTCTGCCAAGAAATAAATACCAGCTTTTTCTAGAACTGCCAATAGTAGCAAGTTTTTCCTTCTACTAAAGTTTTAGAAACAAGAGACAACCCATCATTGAGCTGAGAACATGGACGTTAGCATCAAACTGATTGAATTCAAGTTCTTTCTTTTATCTTTTTTTTTTTCTTTTTATATAAGAGGGGTCCTTATATGTTTCCCACATTGGTCTTGATCTCCTAAGCTCAAGTGATCCTCCTGCCACAGCCTCCCGAGTATCTGGGACTATATGGAAGCACCACTAAGCCTCACTAAATTGGTCATTTAACATTGGATGATTTGTTCTCTCTGAAATTGAAATTCCTCACTTTTAAAATGAAACACTGAATGTAAACCAGTTGGCTTAGTACCTGGATGTCTAAATTCTGAATGTTTTCTTGTGTAGTTGTTATTGTTTACATTAAAATACTAGTGAGTGACTTAAGGAAAGTTTCAATTAAAAATGAAATATGAGCCAGGCATGGTACTGCATACTTGTAATATCAATACATGGGAGGTGGAAGCAGGATTGAAGGAGTTCAAGGCCAGCCTGTCTAACATAGGAAAACTCTGACTGAAGAAAAAAAAAAAAAGGCTATAATAATGAGCCCTAATTTCTTGCAACCTTAGTAAATTTGTTCTGAAGATTATTCCTAAAGAGAGATTCTTTTGATATTCAATAAGTACTTGGTTGGAACAATCCTAATATGTATCTATTTAACTCTTATTTTACTTTATAGCCAAACCTTTTGCCCTCAGACATCAGCACTGAGGAATTCCTGACATAAATATAACATATTAAAAGGTTTTTGACTTGGCAGAGTTGATTTAAAAATGTCATTTCCTGTTTTTCAATTGCTTTATGAGTCATAGACTTTGAACTTCACTGATCTCAAATGAACTCTGTTTTAGGAACAAGGTCAAATCAGTTCAATGAGATGATGTTCACTCATTTATTTTTAAAAAAGATTTTGTATTATTTCAAAATATCTCTATATAATATACTTCAATAAGTAATAAATGTTCTAGTAGTCCAATGCCTAGTTGATTACATCTAATTTTATAATTGTAACTTAGAGAATATTTTATTTTAAATTTGTATTAGGAATTCATTAATTCAACAATATTGAGTCTCTACTAGGTATTATGTGCTATTCTAGGTATATGATCTTTATGAGAAAAACAAAAATCTCTGATTAGGTAGACTTATTTGGTGGTGTGTGTAGGCAGATATACATAAGCATGAGAAATAAATGATTTAGTATGTTCAAAGATGGAACATTCAGTGGGGAAAAGTAGAACAGGAGAGGGAGACTGGGAGTGGCAGGAGGGAAAATATTACAATTCTAAGTAATATGGTCCAAGGAAACGTCACAGAAGTGACATTTGAGCCAAGACAGGAAAGGGCTAAGGAAAGCTTTGAGTGGTACAATTGAGACCTTAGAATTCCTTCAATATTAATCCTTTTAAGGTTATTTCTTTAAGCCAGGTACTAGGGCACATGCCTGTAATCCCAGCAATTTGGGAGGCTGAGGTATGAGAATTGTGAGTTGACAGAGATAGCTGGTAGACGTTAGTAACATCCTGTCTCAAAATAAAATGGAGGCTGGGGATGTAGCTCAGTGGTAGAGTGCTTGCCCATCATGTGCAAAGCCCTGCATTCAATCCCCAGTGATGCAAATAAATAAATAAATAAATAAATAAATAATGAAAAACAATTATTGGGTGCAGTGGCACATGCCTGTAATCCAAGCAACCCAGGAGGCTGAGGTAAGAGGATCACAAATTCAAGGCCAGAGGCAAGTTTGTGCAATTTGTAAAGACCCTGTCTCAAAATAAAAAACAAAAAAGGGGCTGGAGGTACAACTCAGGGAGTATAGTGGCTGCAAAATATGTGTGAGGCCCTGGGTTTAACCCCTCAGTACTGTTAAATAAATAAATAAATAAATAAATAAATAAAAATTTAAAAGGGAGCTGAGAGTGTAGCACAATGGTAGAGTCCTTGCTTTGCATATGTGAGGCCCTGGGTGGAAGCCCCAGGTACTGAACAAAATAGTTATTCCTTTAACTGGGTTTTAACTTAGTTTAATTCTCACGCTTCGATATTTCTCCCTAGATTAATACATATGTGGGCTTGTAAGAGAATGTAGAGGTCATTGTTATGGTTTGAATCTAAAATGTCCCCCAAAGGTCATGTGTTTGAAGGCTTGGACCCCAGCAAGTGGCACTCCCCTGGGAGGCTATGGAATTTTGGGAGATAAGACCTAATTGTGCTAAAATAGGTCACTGGAAGCAGAATGTTGGAGGTTTTATATGGGACCCCAGTTCTGGTATTCTCTCTGTTCCTGATCCACCATGATGTGAGGAGGTTCTCTGCTACAGGCCCTGCTGCCTACTCTACCATCATGCCTACCCTGCTGCCATGACTTCTTGCCTCTAGGGACTGAAATCCTTTAAACCATGAGACCCAACAAATCATTCTTCCCATAAATTTGTTTCTGTCAGGTATTTTGCCACAGTGATGAACAAGATGATTAACACAGAAAATTTGTACCCCAGGAAGGGGTCATTGCTGTGTGGAAACCTGACCTTGTGGTTCTTAGGCCTTTGTAGCTTGTTTTCAGGGGGACTTTTAAAGACTTCGGAGATACAGGCAAGGGAAGCCCTTGAATGGTCATAAACAGAACTTGGGGTGGTTCTGGTGAGAGTTTGGAAGACCAGAATGCCGATGGAGATATGGATATTAAAGATGTGGCTCACAGGGTTTCAGAGGCAAAGGAGGACACTATTATGAATTGGACTAAAGGCCATACATGTTACATTCTGGCAAAGAGTCTGTGGTTTATTTATGTGTTAAAGATTTGAGTGAGACTAACTAAAAACCCTACGAGGGTTGCTATGAGTCAGCCAACTCAATGGCACCTAACAACAACAACAAATTCCAAAGTAATGGACTAATTGACTTGGTGATTGAATTATAAAAAACAAAAAACAAAAACATAGTACTGAGGCTGTGTGTTGGTTATTACTGGATGCCTTTAGGCAGGTTTATGATGCAATAAAGAGAAGAATAATTTGAAAAATCTGCAGTTTACAGAGAAGAAAAAGCCATTGTCAGTTTAAAATTGCTGCAGACAAAGCAAGCTCAGATAGGGAGGTAGTAACTGTTAGAGAGATAAGGGCCAGTAAAATAAGCTGTGCACTTTGTGCCGGAACAATAGAAATACTCTGGGGCACAGAATGAATTGGCCAGACCCCTCCCACCAAAGGTCCCTGTTGTTGTTAGGTGCCTTCAAGATTCCTAGTGACCGTATGTACAACAAATGAAACACTACTTGACACTGTGCTGACACTACTGTCAGTACTTCTCTGCTATTCATAAGGTTTTCACCAGCTAACTGTTTCAGGAGTGGATTGCCATATCACTGTCCTGTTTTTGTGGTGCTAGGGATTGAACCCAGGGCCTTAGAGCGTGCAGAGTGGCACTCTGCCAACTGAACCAGACCCCAGCTCATCAAAGGCCTTAGGGTGTAAAAATGCAAATCCATTTGAGACCTTATTTTGAAAAGACAGTATCTGAAAAGTGAGTCCCTCCTGGGCCCCCTGCTCCAAAAGGGTGGCCCAGGTAAGTGGCTTTCTGGCTTGAGCACACATAGGCAGCCACTGCAACCATGGACAAAAGGGACTCAGCTACTTCTCAAGCTCGCAGCAGACCTTGGCATCATCCAGGTGGTACTGGTTTTGCAGGGATGCAGAATTCAAGAGTTAAAGAGTGATGGAGGCTGCCATCAAAGTTCCAGACAGTAGCCTGCAAGGTCAGGCCATGTGTAGCAGAGTCAGATGTACTGTGGAAAGCCCCTGAAGGGTTGGTGTGTGAAGCTTTGAGGGTGGAGCCCAAACACCATTAGAGACCCCAGGATGTTGGAGATGCCATATCACACTATGATATGTTTGCTGATTGAAGGTTCCAGCAACCTAATGGAGCCAGCTTGAGAGAGTGATGTATGCTACAAATGACATGGCCATGGGGGTAGAGCCACTGAAGCCTATTCCAACCATGATGATGCCAGATGCCATATGATGTTGCATGTGCCAGATGTGAGACATGGTGCCACAGGAGTGCTAAAAGGGAAGCCAATTTTTGGTAGTGCTCAATGTTAGGTGCATTAAGCTACCAAGTCAGCAATTTCCTTAACATGTCTTTTGTATTTTATTATCTTAAGCAACAAAGATGTTGGAGAATGAGGAAAACTTGAGTATGGCATAGTAAGGTCTGCCTTTGTCATATCATGAAGTGGTGATAAGGATAACATACCAGGCCTTGGTGAGAACTATTTGATTATAATTATACTGATCAAGAAAAATAAAAGGAACAAAGCTACTGGTCACTCCTCTTTTTCAGTCTTCATTATATATGTTAGAATAGTATTGCAGAATCTTAGCTGACAAACATTATCAATACTTTCACTTGTCATTCTCAGAAAGAGTATATCTTTGGAGATCATAAAGAAAATAGCACATTAATTATTTTTAAAAAACAGCTTAGAGCATATCTAAATTTTTTGCTCTATGCAGATTTTGGTTTTAGTTTTGTGTATATGTTGCAAATAAAAAAATCAGGCCATGGATTTTCATGAAGGAGCTGGTTTTGATTTATAATTTTCCTGTTATAAAGATAAATTAATCATGGACATAGAAAATCACCTTTACTGAAGAAAAAGATATTACATTAATTGTAAATTTATTAGAGACTTGGATAAGATCAAGATTTGTAACTTGTATTAAAAAGAGTTTCCTGGGCTTTGTCACCACATGCTCTGCCCTGGTAATGTGTGCCAAGTCTTATAGAGACAGTGAGTGAAGATATGTGGAAACTACTACATTTATGTTTGGTGGAAACTCATATATCCTGTATCTAGGTGTGCAGTTGAGAATCACCTATCACCAGGGGCAGAAAGGCACCTTAAGTGAGGACACATCACACATAAATGACTCTCCACTGAGTCCTACCGACACTTAGAAAAACACCTAGGCTATTGTGGTTGATCAATCCAGACTCTTCTATTTTACTCAATGGTTTACCTTAGATTCATTAATACTTGAAGATATATTGAGTCAGTAGCTTCTATCCTGGAGAATGTATGTTTTAATATGTTTGAGAGTATTTCTGTTCTGATTTGTCATATGTAGGTTTTAAACTTTACCTATCAGAGGAAATATGATATCCAGGTATGGTAGGGAAACTTCATTATATCACTTGGGAACATAAAGAAAATATTTTCAATACAATCATGCCCAATCAATTATATATTTTTTCTCTTTACCTTTTATTTATTTATTTTTTGGCCATTTATTTCTCAGAGATAGCAACATTATATAATAGTAACTTATTTTAAAAATTGAGATATAAAACCTGAGTTTCTTTAATCAAAACCTGCATCTCAAAAAAGGAAATTACCAATACTGGAAACTTTATTCTTATTTATTAACCTATAAAAACTTGATTTCTGTTAAATTATCCTTGGGGCTTAGGATAATATTTAATATCTTCTCTTTGCTTGCTCCTCATCTTGATCAAAAAATTCTAAATATTTTTTACTATATGAAGCTATTTCTCTGTTCCAAACCAAAATAAGTAAAAAATTAAAAAATTAATATCTTGATAAAAAATCTCAGCTGACATTAATGTACTATATAGATTGCAACATATCCCAGTTTATGGCATTTCAAAGTTCATGAATGACCTTGTATCACAAAGCATCGGATCAAATAAAGATATTCTTCAAGGTGAAAGTCTGTTGAATAAGCAGAGTGTTGCAATGTAAAATAAAGCACACTGACAAATTAAGAGTCAGCCACTCCAGGTATTTAAAATAATTACTATTGGCTTTTGACTTTTATTTTTATTACTTTGTTTCCCATCTCTTCATTTCTTTCCTATAAATTCATTAAGAAGGAAGCTTTATATACCTTGACCATTTCTATAATCCCCAAAACCTGTGCACAGAGTAGGGACTTTATCAATATTAATTGAATTAATGAATGAATAAGTTTGGGCTGTGTGTCTAGTTCACTGAGAGTTAACAAGAGGCTTAGGAAGGAAAAAGGCAAAAATTTAGAGTTTTTCTACAACAATCCAGCTGCTTGGCTTTTTGCCTCTGATCTCAGTCCCCTCTCATTCAAATTCCATATTGCCAACCAGTCTCTTTGCTAACTCTGCTGGAAAGACAAATCTGACTGTGATACCTTTTATTACAACCTAATTGCTTAAGTGACGGAGTTCAAATTCCTTTGAGGGATATGCAAAGGCTTCTGAATTCTGACTTCTATTACCTGTTTCAGTTTTCTCTCTTGCCACCCTCTGCTGCAGTATTTCCCACCCAATTGCAGCACCAAAATCCACCATACGCTTTCATGGCCTAGACTTTGCTTATGCAGCAGTCTGCTTGGAATGCTGTTCTTCCTAAGTCCTCTCAGTGAACACATACTCAGAGAGTCCTTCATTCCCTCCTGTGAGACCCAAGTAAAACTAATCATGTGACTGTTGATGCTTCAATGTGGCATGAGCGTGGTTACATAATGAGACTACTTGCTGACATGTTCTAGTCATTAGTGTCCACATATGCTTTCCATTACTCTCAGAGCACTTTGAGGGGCAAGGTATAGTCTTATTCACTTTTCTAACCCCAGCATAATACCTAGAATATGTGTTTAGTAAATCATAAGTAAATGAAATAAAAGAGACAAAATTGGAAAAGAAAGGTGAAGATCATTTCATTGATGAAAAAAAAAAATACTGTATATTCTCCATTCTGATCCACGTCTTACAACAGCTTTACAGGACTACAAAATGAGATGTAGATTACAATTGCATGCAGATTGGATTTGCTCAAGAGAGGCAGAGTCAGTGCTCTCTCATATGAATCCAACCTGCACATGGTTCAAATCTGCATCTGATTTTGTAGCCCTCTAAAACTGTTTAAAGAGTACATATTAAAGAATATATGATAATAACTGAACATCTATTATATTTCAAGTATTGGTAAGCAAATTATACAATTTTTTTCTGATTGAGTTTACATTTTAGTGAGGGATGATGAAAAATGAAAAAATAGATGACTAAAAAATATAATACTGAGATGGTGCTAAATACTATAGAAGAAAAGAAATTCAGAGGAAAGATGTTTCCAATTTAAATAGGATGCCTGAGTAGGTAACTTGATGGATGTAAGAGAATGAGTGCTGGTGATACCTAGGGTAGAATAGTGCAGAATTATCAAGGAGGATGGGCAGTAAGAGATGATGTCAGAGATGTGGCATATGATTAGATCCTCTACAGACTAGTAGGTCATTGTGAGGACTTTGACTTTTACTGTGAATAAGAAATCCTTTGAAGAATTTGGAGCACAGGAGTAACATAATCTTATCACCCTGACTGTTAAAGTGGACTCTCATGCTGTGTAATGTAATTTGTAAATTTGTTGATACAGTTGTTAAAATAGTCTATTAATAAAAAGTGAATAGATATAAAGGAGAAGTTCTGGTGCGAGATGGTGGATTAGAGGCAGTCTATATGTGACATCGTGAAACAAAGAAATCAGGATACAAGAGATTATATTCCAAAAACTGAAAAAGCACAGAAATCATAAAGGAGGTTACAGAATAGTCTCAGAGTGCAGTGAATGTAGGGGCTGTGGAACAAGAGGGAATGAGCAGGGCATGTCTCCAGCTGTGGCTTCCCAGCAGGACAGGGAAAGCAAAGGCCTTACCTAAATGGGAAGCTGAACAGCCCTGGTGAGCAGACTGGCAGTCCCACAGGACAAGCCCATATTCTTTAAAGCCTTTGGATCAATCTGAGGAATTTGGAGAGATAGTGGCTCTTCCTGAATGGGGGGCAGGGGTGGGTGTCAGCATTGGAGAAGAGATCCATTTTGCCACACTCTATGTCTTGGAGGGGCAAGCTACTATTGTGCCTGAAAACAAGGAATGATCACAGGTCAAGGAGCCTGAGGGCAACCTGTCACAACCTCAGGGTGGGACACAGCTACAGTAGGCAATTGCAGAGAAGGGGAAGGTAGGATACCAACACACTAATGAGTTCAGGCAGTAGGAGGCTCTGGTAAGATGGATGGTAGCCCCACCTCTGATGAGAGGAGTCTCATCTCCTGAAGGGAACTGTAGGACTGGCAATCCTGAGCCATGGTCAGATAAAAGACTCCAACTTCAACTGACCACCACCCTCTCTCAATAGACTCCAATAGTAGAAGACACAGAAAGAAGCTGCTCCAGTAATTTTTCCTTTTTCTTTCTTTTTAAAATTAATTAATTATTTTTTATTAAATTATTTATTTATTCTGTGCTGGGGATTGAAGCCAGGGCTTTTCAATGAGCAGATGTTCTACCACTATGCTATACCCTTGTCCTTTTCTTATTTTTATTTTGAGACAAGGTCTCACTGGGTTGTGCAGGCTGCCTCTGGTCTGCAGCTCAAGATCATACTGCCTCAGCCTTCTGACTCACTAGGATTACCAGCATGTACCACACAGTTCTCTTCCTTGCCTTTTTTTCTTTTTTGTTCTTTATTCTTTTTTAGTTTAAAATTTTACTTTCCTCATTTTTCTTTTTTCTAATGTAACTTTTACCTTTTTTCTTTTCCAGTTTTCTTTTTACATCTTTTGTCACTTGTGTATCTTTTTAATTTACTATATTTTAGTATCATTTTTGATTTATTTCTTTTTAATTTTTTTGTGGTACTGAAGGGTTGAATCCAGGGCCTCACATATACTTTGTAAGTGCTCTACCACTGGGCTGCCCTCCCACCCCATATTTTAGTTTTTATCTTGAGACAGGGTCTCACTAAGTTACACAGGCTACTTCTGGCTTCCAACCTACAATCCTTGCCTCCTAAATCACTGGGATTGCAGGTATGAGCCAATGTGCCTGGCTACTTCAAATTTTAAAAAAATAAATCTCCTAGGCTTTTCACTTTTATTTCCTTTCTTATGTTCATCTAATTTTGTTTATACATTTTTTCCTTTATTGTGTAATCAGGACTTTTTAGCTTCTGTTCTTTTCTCTCCTTCCTGACATTTTTTTCCTTTTTCATCTTTTTTATTTTTTGTTTAATCTTCACTGCTTCTTTCTTTCTCATCCTTCTCTGTCCTCACCTTTTATTTCAGGCAATCTCTATTTTTACTTTCACCCCAAATAACTTAATATCTCACAGGTTACTGTACATTATTGGCACCATTTTCTGTTCTTTAAGCATTGATGGTGTAGTAATTGGCTTTATTTGATTTTAAGTGTATTTCTATATCTGATTTGGTTGGGTATTGTACCTGTCACAGTCATTTGTCTTCTCCTCTCAAAGTGGTATTTGAGATTGAATATCAAGAGAAAGCTGCTCACTAAGAACATCACTAAGTAAAAATGGAAGAGATATCCATGTAAAAATGAAAACAAAACAAAACAAAATAAAAAATAACAACAAAAAACCAGAAACACAAGGAAAAGCAAGACAACATGTCTCTTCCTAAAGACCATAATTCTTCAACCGCTGAATCCAAAAATACTGATATGGTTGAAATATCAGCCAATGAATTCAAAAGTCTATTTGTATAACTGATTAGTGATGTCAAAGAGGATTTGAATAAACAGATGAATGAAGTAAGGAAATCAATTCAGGACCTAGATAAGAAAGTCACCAATGTAGAAAACAAAGCAAAATGGCCAAGAAATTTGGTAAAGAAATTAAGATTTAAAAACACCATAAGTGTTGGAAATGCAGAATTCAACAAAACAAATAAAAAACACAGTGGAAAGCAACACCAGTAGACTAGACCAAGCAGAATATAGACTATCAAGATGGAAGACACAGTTGAAGAAATTCTACATCCAGATATCAATTAAAAAAAAATAAAAGAACATGATGACAACTTCCAAGAACTCTGAGACCTGATCAAAAGACCAAATCCAAGAATTCAGGGGATAGAAGAAGGAACTGAGATTAAAAACTAATGGAACAGAAAGCTATTCAATGAAATTATATCAGAAAAATTTCCCAAATCAGGGGAAAGAAATGGATGTCCAACCATGAGGGGCATTTAGAACCGCAAATAGACATAAAGAGAAAATCTCTCCACAACACATTATAGTTTAAAATACTAAGACTACAGAACAAAGCAACAATTTTAAAAGCTTCAGGAGAAAAACACCAACTCACTCACAGATGCAAATTCATTAACACAACATCAGACCTTTTGGCACAAACTCTAAGATTTAGGAAAGCATGGAATGATATATTTCAAGCCCTGAAAGTTAATAACTGTCAATCAATATTATTATTTCCAGAAAAATTGTCATTTAAAATTGATGGAGAAATAAAGATCTTCAAAGGCAAGTATACACTAAAACAATTCATGACTACCAAACCTGCAGAAGGTACCTAAAGAAGGAAGAAAGAAGTCTCAACTACAGGAGTGCAGGAAAATAAATTTCATGAGAAGACCAGAAGAATTAATGAGAACTGGGAAAGAATCAGTCATTTCTTATTTTAAAAAAATCAAAAATCGGAAAACCCCAAATATAAATGAGAGAGAAAGAAAAGAGCAAATAGTATGCAAATCAACCAAGAAAACCCCCAACACAATTACAGGAATCAGCAAAGCCCTCTCAATAATAACCCCAATATAAATGGTATTGACTCACCAATTAAAAGACATAGACTCAATGACTGGATTAAAAAACAAGATCCAACAGTTTGTTGACTGCAAGAAACATATCTCATTAGACTGGCATGGACACACCCATAGACTGAAAATGAAAGAATGGAAATCAATATATCAAGCAAACAGAAGCCCCCCAAAAGCAGGAGTAGCCATTGTTATAACAGACAAAGTAGACTTCAAGCTAAAATTAGTCAGCGGAGATAATGAAGATAATTACATTACATAAAGGAAATAATCAGAAGATAAAACAATTCTAAACATATATGCACTGAACACTCATGTACCCAATTTCATAAAAATACTACTAAACATAAAGGGATAAATTGTTGTTGTTGTTATTAGGTGCCTTTGAGACAGTATGTGACTCATAGCGACCCTGCATACAACAGGGGAAACACTATTGTCAGTACTTCTCTGCTATTCATAGGGTTTTCAATGTTGGATTGATTTTTGGGAGTGGGTTGCCAGGTCCTTCTCCCAAGCCTACAGCACCTGGTGTTCCCAGGTGGTCTCCCATCCAAGTACTAATCAGGCCCTATCCTGCTTAGCTTCTGAAATCTGATGGGATCGGATGCCACAGGGCTATGGCTGCAGGCAAAGGGATAGAACTATCTATCTAAAGGGAAAGAAAGATCCAAGTAAAATAATAGTGGTGACTTTGATACCCTATTCTCATCAATATAGAACATCTAGATAAAAAAAGCAACAAAGAAACTCCAGGTTATTTTTTAATTTTTTAACAAAATTCAACATCCCTTTTTTATTAACATGGATTGCTTGTACGTGTCAATGTGGTCTAGTATGATATTTCTATACATATATACAACATGCCCATTTTATTTTTTCTCCCTGTATGGGTAAATGATGGTGGGGTACAGAGAAATACAACTTTTCTATTATGCTTTTTCTATTATGCAACTATTACAAATAGGAAA
Source organism: Pedetes capensis (assembly GCA_007922755.1). Classification (NCBI taxonomy): domain Eukaryota; kingdom Metazoa; phylum Chordata; class Mammalia; order Rodentia; family Pedetidae; genus Pedetes; species Pedetes capensis. The sequence goes on from VMDO01004418.1 coordinate 119,325, forward strand.
AACAATCCTAAAATTCATATGAAACACAAAAGATCCTGAATCATCAACAGAAAGAGCAATGCAGGGGTTATCACAGTACCTGATTTCCAATTATACTACAGAGCCATAACAACAAAAACAGCATGATACTGGCACAAAACCAGACATGTAGACAAATGGAAGATCCAGAAATAAACAATGAGCTACATCTACCTGATGTTCAACAAAGATGCCAAAAATATAAGTTGGAGAAAAGATAGCCTTTTCAACAAATGGTGCTGGAAGAAATGAATATCTTCATGTAGAACACTGAAACTAGATCCCTCTCTCTCTCATCCTTAACCAAAAATAATTTCAAAATGTATCAAAGACTTTAATGTAATACCTGAAATTTGAAAAGTGTTAGAGGAAAATATAGGGAAATATTCCAAGACATAGGAAGAGTCTAGATTTCAATATACCCAATATTTTAATACACAGGTCATGAAAGTAGAAGGGGACTATGTAGTAGGAGAAAAGGGATTAAAGGGAAGGGGCAGGATGCAATAAGAATGGGTAATGGGGGAAACACAGGTTGTCTTTGCCTAAAGACCCAATGGTACAGAAAACAACAGTAAGAATTGAGAAATGGGATTGCATGAAATTAAAAAGCTTTTGCACAGTCAAGCAAAGCAGACAATTACCAGAGTGAAGAGACAACCTACAGAATGGGAAAAAATCTTTGCCAGCTATTCATCACACAGGGGAATATCAGAAAATATAAAGAACTCAAAAAATTAAATATCAAAAAGCTAATTATCCAACAAAAATGGGCAAATGAGTTTAACACACAGTTCTCAAAAGAAGTACAAATGGCCAATAAACAGTGAAATGTAAATCAAAACTACATTGAGATTCCATCTGACCCCAGTTAGCAAAACAAACAACAAAAAATGCTGGTGAGGATGTGGGAAGAAACTCTTGCACACTGCTGGAGAAATGTTGGTTGGTACAGCCACTGTGGAAATCAGTATGGGAGTTCCTCAAAAAAGTAAAAATAGAACTGCCACATGACCCAGCTATACCACTTCTGGGTAAATATTCAGAGGAATATAAGTCAACCTACCTAGAGATATACATCCATGTTTATTGCACGACTATTCACAACAGCCATGACACAGAATCAACCTACACGATAAGGAAAATGTGGTATATATACACCATGGAGTTTTATTCAGCCATAAAAAAGGGTGAAATTATGTCATTTGCTGGAAAATGGATGCAATCAGATATCATCATTTTAAATGAAATAAGCCAGCCCCAGAAAGACAAACATCATATGTCTTCTCTCATTATGGATTCTAGATTTCAATATACTCAATATTTTAATATACAGGTCATGAAAGTAGAAGGGGACTATGTAGTGGGAGAAAGGGGATTAAAGGGAGGGGGCAGGATGCAATAAGAAAGGGTAATGGGGGAAACAGAAAGAAATCGTGTTTTTCTCTCCAAGGCAAAATCTGAATTTATATTTATATTTATATGTATGTGTAGATACACACACACACACCCACACACACATACACACACATGACATGCAAATAGAAGGGGACCATTGGTGGGGAGGAGGAGAATGGGTTGGAGTGAGATCATCAGAGGGTAACACGGTAGATGAACAATATAGAAAGATATACATACATGGAAATGTCATAATGAAACTCATTAAGTTGTACACTGAAAATTACTAAAAAAGTATTATTTAGAGAAAAAAGTGATCAAAGAAGGAAGAAGAAAGATATCAAGAGGTCTTATTAGAATATGCAGGGTTTGGAAATCTGAAAGGGCACATTTAATCTAATTTTTACATTGGAAAAAACTTAATTTTGAATATAAACTACAGAAAGTAAAGATTTATAAAACCTTCCAGACTGGTGGTGATGGAATTCTACTCAGAAGTTCAAGAGAGCAAGTGTTGAGAGAAAGCCTAACAATCTTGTATTTGGTTTTGTTAATAAGTATTTATAGCAAATGAACTAGCAAATGAACACTATGACTATTGGCTAGTATAAATACAACATTTTTATTTTTTAACAATACTGAGGGGTTGAACCCAGGGCTTGCACTTGCAAGGTTTGCAAATGCTATACCATTGAGGTGCACCCCCAGCCACTTTTTACTTTCTGAGACACAGTCGCACTAAGTTACACTGGCTCCCTCTGGTATCAAACTTGTGATCCTCCTGCCTGTGCATCTTGAGTTGCTGGGATTACATATGTGAGCCACCATGCCCTGCAGTTGTTGTTTGGTGCTGTGGAGTCAGGTCTGACTCATAGGGATCCTATGCACAACAGAATGAAACACTACCCAACACTATGCAATGTACATGATCTTTTTATGTTGAGTGCAATTTTGCAGCCACTATGTTTCTTCTCATTTTGAATTGTGCCACATCAGCAAAAGAAGGTCCCAAGGGCTTTAAGTCATTCCCCTTGTTAAGGTCGACTCTACTTTGAAGGCCTGAACCCATACCACTGTGGCATCCAATCCTGTCAGATCTGAGAAGCTAAGAAGGGTCAGGCCTGGTTAGTTCTTGGGAAGGGAGAACCTGGGAGTACCAAGTGCTGAAGACTTGGAGGAAGGACCTGGCAACCCACTCCCCAAAACAATCAGCCACAGAAAACCTTACTAATAGCAGAGAAGCACCAACAATAGTGCTAGGCATGACATGGTGTCAGGTAGTGTTTCATCTGTTAAGGGTCATTAAATGCCTTCCAGCCTAGAGACCTCATTGTCCAACACTACATTTGACAGTGGTTCTCTACTATTCATAGGGTTTTCAATGGCTAATTGTCTTGGGAGTGGGCTGTAGGGTCCTTCTCCCTAGTCTATCTTAGTCTAGAAGCTCAGCTGAAACCTGTCCAGCAGGGGTGGCCCTGCTGGTATCTGAAATACTGGTGGAATAATTTTCAGCATCATAGCAACACACAAGCCCCCAAATCACAAGCTGACAACACCTGGGAGATGTCCAGCAGTATAAAATGTTTTAAGGAGAGTAGATCTTAACATCAAGTTGAGTATCATATAAATGGTATAAAATAATAAGCAAAGAAGATGGAATATCTGATAAGAATGACAGATGCTCTAGCCAATCTGGAACTGACACACTTTCTTATGCCTCAAAAATGATACTAAATCAAATTTATGAAGCCATTTCCAAACCATATAGTAGAATTTTGGAGACATTAAGACCAGACTTCATGTCCTGGTTCCCTCTTCTAAGAAGAACAATTAATGATAATATAGCTAACATTTTGTACCACTTTCTACTCGCCAGGCCCCTTTTAAAGAATATCATTTGTGCCAGGCATGGTGGCGCACACCTGTAATCCCAGAGACTTAGGAGGCAGAGGCATGTGGATCACAAGTTCGAGCCCAGAGGCAGTCTGCATAATTTAGTGAGACTCTGTCTCAAAAAGTAAAAAAAAAGGGCTGAGTGGGCAGTTCAGTAGTCCAGCACTTGCAAAGCATGCAAGTGCGAGGCCCTGGGTTCAACCCCCAGTACCATAAAGAAAAAAAAAGTGTCATTTGGTACTCATTGAATCTTCTTCCAAATCTTATGAAATAGGTACTATTATCTTAAAGATCAGAAAATTGAAATATGTACAAATTATGTAATTTCCCCATGGTCACATGTTCTTGAAAGGCAGAGTTAAGAGATATTATATATCCTCATGATCAGGGCAGGTAGAATTTGTTTGACAAGAGTTCAGTAAACCATGTTCACTGCTTCCTTCATCTAAGAGATATCAGACACAAGCTATTGATGAGGTGTATGTGGAATGGGTGTATACAGCAAGATAAGCTGATGTTCGTGGGATATGAGCTATTTGAGGTTATATGTTCTATTTAGCACAGCCCAAAAATTAGAGTTCTTCTTCACCCTGCAAACTGGGAATCATACAAAGTTAAGTATAGCTAGATTTCCTAGTTTTGAGGTACTTTCAAATGTTTCACGGTCCTTGGTATTTGCTAAATTTCACTTAAGTGAGGAAGAAGCTCTGGTATAAATATGCAACAATCTCATATTCAGGCATACCTGTTAAAAATTATTCCTCAGAACCAGGCACAGTTTCTGTAGCTACTCAGCATGTTGAGGCAGGAGGATAACTTGAGCCTGGGAGTTGGAGATGAGCCTGGACAATAAATATAGGACCACTCCCTCTCAATCACAAAACAAAAGTTAGTCATCCAGGAAATTACTGCCTTTTCTCAAATGTACCTTTTGGGTTTTTTTTTGTTGTTGTTGTTAAAGACAGTGACTCATTTTGTAACCCAGGCTGGCCTCAAACTTGAGGTCCTCCTGCTTCAGCCTAGTGAGTGCTGGGATTTCAGGCAAGTGCCACCATGCCCAGCATATGAGGAAGAAAGTAGGTTTTTTTGTTGTGCTTTGTTTTTGCAGTAGTTAGGCATTGAACCATAATGTTATGATCCACACAGTCAAATGCCTTTGCATAGTCAATAAAACATGTTGTTGTTGTTGTTAGGTGCCGTCGAGTCGGTATCCGACTCATAGCGACCCTCATAGGGTTTTCAATGGCTGTTTCGGGATTGCCTTGGGAATGGATTGCCAGGCCCTTCTCCCATTTTTGCGGTGCTGGGAATTGAACTTGGGGCCTCAGAGACTGCAGCACAGTGCTCTACCCACTGAGCTAAATCCCAGCCCACAATAAAACATAGATAGACACATTTCTGGTATTCTCAGCTTTTGGCTAATATTCACCTGACATCAGCAATGATGTCCCTGGTTACCCACCCTCTTCTGAATCTGATTTGATTTTCCAACAGTTCTCTGTCTATATACTGCTGCAGTAGCTTTTGAATGATCTTTAGTACAATTTTGCTTGCATGTGATATTAATGATGTTATTCAATAGTTTCCATAGTCAGTTGGATCCCCTTTCTTGAGAATAGGCACAAATATGGATCTCTTTTGGTCACTTGGCCAGGTAGCTCTTTTCCAAATCTCTTGACAGAAACAAACTAGCACCTCTAGTGTTGCATCTGTTTGTTGAAACATCTCTGTTGGTATTCCATCAATTCTTGGAGCCTTTGTTTCATCAATTCCTTCAAGGCAGCTTCTACTTCACCCTTTAACATCATTGGTTCTTCATATGCAACCTCTTAAAAAGGTTGGTTATCCATCAATTCTTTTTGGTATAATGACTCTGTATTCCTTCTATCTTCTTTTGCTGTTTCCTGCATCATTTAATATTTTCCCTGTACTATCTTTCCCTATTGCCACTCAAGGCTTGAATTTTTTCTTCAATTCCTTCAGCTTGAGAAAAACAGAGTGTTTTTCCCTTTTGGTTTTCTATCTCCAGCTCTTTGCACATGTCATTAAAATGTTGGATTTTGTCTTCTTGAGCTGCCTTTTGAAATCTTCTGTTTAGTTCCTTAACTTCATCATGTCTCCCTTTTACTTAAGCTGCTCCACATTCAAGGGCAAGTTTGAGTCTCTTCTGACATGTAATTTGTTTTTTTCTTTTTTTCTGTCTTTTTAATAACCTTTTGCTTTTCTCATTAATAATGTCTTTGATGTCATGCCACAACTCATCTGGTTTTCTATCATTCATATCTAATGCATTAAACCTGTCCTTGAGGTGGTCTCAGATCTCAGGTGGGATATACTCAAGGTCATAACTTAGCTCTCGCACACTTGTTCTAATTTTCTTCATCTTCAGTTTGAACCTGCATATGAGCAGTTGATGGTCTGGTCCACAATGAGCACCAGGTCTCATTCAGACATTTGATATTAAGCTTTTCCATTGTCTCTTTCCACAAATAGTCAGTTTAGTTCCTGTATGTTCCACTGGTGAAGTCCATGTATATAATCACCATTGATGTTGGTGAAAAAATGTATTTGCTACAAAAAGATCATTGGTCTGACAAAATTCTGTCACGCAATCTCCAGCATTGTTTCTGTCACCACAGCCATATTTTCTGACTACTGGGCCTTCTTGTTTCAAACTTTAGCATTCCAGTCACTAGTAATTATCAGTACATCCTGACTGCATGTTCGATCTATTTCAGATTGCAGAATCTGATAGAAATTTTCCTTATCTTCATTTGTGGCCCTAGTGGTGGGTGCATAAATTCGAATAATAGTCATATGAACTGGCTTTCCTTGTTGTTGTTGTTGTTGTTGTTGTTGTTAGGTGCCGTCGACTCGAGTCCGACTCATAGCGACCCTATGTACAGCAGATCGAAACACTTGCCGATTCTGTGCCAGGCAAACCATCTTATTTATGTTTAAGCCCATTGTTGCAGACACTGTGTTAATCCATCTGGTGGAGGGTTTTCCTCTTTTCCGTTGACCTGCCACTCTTCCAAACATGATGTCCTTCTCCAGGGATCGTTCTCTCCTGACTACATGTCCGAAATATGTAAGATGCAGTTTGGCCATTTTTGCTTCCAAGGAGCACTCTGGTTGGACCTCTTCTAGGACAGATCTGTTGGTTCTTTTGGCAGTCCATGGTATATTCAATAGACGTCTCCAGCACCACAATTCAAAAGCATCAATTCTTTTTCTGTCTCTCTTGTTCAACGTCCAGCTTTCACAACCATATGATGCCACTGAAAATACCATGGCATGAGTCAGACGCACCTTCGTCTTCAATGTGACATCTTTGC